>JAQGAU010002595.1:0-15084 GCA_034698045.1 Paramacrobiotus richtersi
AACATGGCAGCTGTATATTTAATGTCCACAGCGCACTGGACAAACAGGAACCAGGAACATGGCAGCTGTATATTTAAAATGTCCACAGCGCACTGGACATTAAACAGTAACACAGGAACTCGGAAACTGACAGCTGTATATCTAAAATGTCCACAGCGCTCTGGGCATGTAACAGGAACTTTTGCACTGCACAACACCGCTTCTGACGATACCAACGGAAAGTGTACCTTTGTATTGTTGGATTCCACATCCACCGTGTGGTGCTCCATCTGCGCTCGGAAGCCCCAGAGCTGCTCCGCTTAACCGCCTCAATATCCGGCCGAAACTACCCATCCCGGTCAGCTTGTCTTCCGCCTCCTCCACGAACACCAACATCGACAGCAGCATCCCATGGAACAGCATTGACTTGTCCATGGCCTTCGCGAGATCGTATCCTGCTGCATGTACAACTGATATTTTCCCAGGCATGATGAAATCGTCCGTTTGTTCTGCACCTCCCACCTATCCGGCACCCCACACTTTACCATCAACTCCTACCCAGTACTGACATACTGCTCGTATACCGGCTGGGTGGTCTGCTTAAACTTTTCCTCGAGCTCCAGAAAAGAGCGTCGTGCTGTTGTCCGTATGGCCTGTACCTCCACGGCAGAGGGTTCCTGTCGTGTCGATATGGCTTCCACGTAGCCGCTCAGGCGGTGAGCGATGTCCTCCAGGGAACGGGCGCGACTGATTGCCTTGTCATTGATGTGGTCCCAGCATTGTTGCGGGTCGTCCACTTCGTCACGTCACCGCTACATCGGCATCACAGACGGATAACAAGGCAGTGTCGTTCTGACGTACAGCTTCCAAATCAGCACTGGGACTGCTGATATCACTGCGTAGCTCCTGGACTTGCTCCACTTGCTGGTTGATTTCCCCTTGTCTACAAATCAGTCCATAGAAAAATCTAAGATTAGGCTAATCTGCGCTCTTGCACCTAGTAAATCCACCAAACACTGCCGATTCTACTGTTTACTGGATCAATCTCGAGCTGAGCTTATCGAACTGGGCACAGGCAGGTTGGTCCTTCTACCATGCTAGCAGGCTGTTAGCAACAGCTAAAGCTCCTGCATGGTTCGTGGATTTGCACCAGCATTGCCTTCTTCCAGCGGGGGGAGTTCTCAATCCGATTCCACAAAATTCGACGCCACGATCCAGATTTCCCCACTCTGCAGCACCGCACTCCCCAACACCGCTTCTCATCACACCAAAATCACTCATTCCGTACTGCACAACGCTACATTACTTCTAAATGGCTATGGCCATGGCCATGGCTATGGCCATTGTTACATTGTACGTACCTGTCCCATTGAATACTGACTTCAACGCCAATCCCGAGTTTCGAAGTGACGATTTCCACGGGATCTGTCGCCATTTGAGATAGTTATCGCAACAAAGCAACGCAACAAAGCAACAAAGCAGCAACTTTCTGGACACATCACTCTTATTAATTAACATGATCAACATTGTTGTCAGCAAATTGGGTAATGTCAGTTTAAGTCCAACAAACTGCCACGCAAAAGAAGCATGAAGTCACTCAAGAAGAAAAAGGGTCAACTGAAATGAGCAGCAAACTCCAGCGAAAATAAAATCTGAATACGGTTTTTAGAAATCGAAAGGCGGATGTAGTGGTGTGCAACTTTGCAAATTGCTCGGTAGTCGACAGTAGATTGCATCACCGGCTTTGTTCTTCTTTATCTTTATTCTGTCTGTGCCATAAGCCACAACAACATCCGTCTTCCGCGTATTCAATTTGCGCTTGCACTTTTGTCAGTCCTGTTTTGGATCCGGCTTTCCAAAACCGGACAGTGCAAATGTCAAAAGTCACTTAAAGGCGCGATACAGAGTCGGCCAAGTGTCAACCACTGGGAAAAAATTGATTAACTGTGAGACACCGATATGTGACGAAAGCAGCACGGCTTGCTTGGCCATCTGTTTGTGAGGACTCGCCGCAACGATATCGAAGGTTTTTCAGGGAAATTGGGATGTATGCAGTTGAGGTTGGAAAATGGACCGATTGTCATAATATTGCTGCTTTGTCGTTGAAACGTATTGAATGGTCAGCGGCATGTGTTAGACACTTTCCCGTTTCCGAAAGAGAGTTGAAAGAGAAAATGATGGTGAAAGAGAAAGGGACCTGACCAAATGAATTTCTTACACCTTGTAAGTGGGTCCAGTGGCTCTTGAAATCAACAGATCACGATAATTCTCTGTACACTATGCGCGCAAATAGTGCGCATATGGATACTGATGCGCTAACACTGTTCCCTGTACTTGTGTACCGAAGTCTTAATGTGACTGGTGTTGGTGGGAAACGGCTCCGACAAGTCCGTCATTGTTGGCAGCTGATAACGCTTCTGCTGTCTCATTATGGCCAACTTGTTACACACGGCCAGCTACATAAACAAAAGTCTTAAATTACGTGATCAGAGTTGCGAATTCGAAATATATTTGAACCGTGGTTTTGTGAGCTTAACTCTTGTGCGTGCAGATAATACTTCTAGTCTTCCCGAACATTTTCTTCGTCATTTCAGACCGGTTTTACGGCATTATCTGCTTATATCAGCAATTAGAAATGAAGCATAGACCCAAACTACCGTTCTGGTACACAACAAGCTGTGGTGTTATGCCATGCAGATATGTGGCTACTTCTGCTTTCCAGCCAGCTCTGTTGCCCGCTCACCATTGTTCCTGGTGCTGCTCCGATCTGCGATGGCTTCTTACATCTTCATCCAGGTTGTATCTAATATCGACTACAGTGTCGAGGCGTTCAGTCATCCAATATTCAATACACGTGTGAGCACAATGGTTGTGTCTTTTCCGGTACTCTTGTTGTTTCCATTGACCCGCTTCGCATGCGCCATGCAAATGTGGCGACTAGGAGGTTACGTACCGAATAATGCCAGTGCCGTTTCATTTTTCCAGTCGCGCCTGTTGACGTCTAAACACGTGCTGATGATCATCGGGTTATCACCCTTTCTTTTCGCGATAAGACTGGGTGAAACGTTGGCCTCCAATTTGACCACGCTGATCCAGAGCGACGTGTCCACGTTGGCGCAGAATTATAATGCATCGCTTGGTGACTTTGCAGCGCCTATCACGATTGCAAGCAAACCTATCTTTACGTCTTGCGTAGTAGGCATGGAACTAGTCCAGTGTGCCCTCATGATCGTGCCATTCACGGAAGGACTTCAACTGGCTGTTCTTTGTGGTCGAATCAACTCATTTGATTTCTGTCAAAGCGTCAGCCAGAAAACGTTGACTGTTGCTATTGAGACGCACTTTCAAACCTGCAAGAGACTCTGCCAATACGATAGCCATCTTTCGTGGCTAAATATGTTTACTTTTGCTGAGACGCTTCTAGTAGCCATGGGATACTTGCAAATCGTTCTTGGTGCGATTGTTAAGCAAAAGATTCCGGATGTGCACGCGGTGATATATTTGCTTACAAGTGTGGTAGTCATAACGATACAGTTGATGTCATTACTGTATGTTAACGAGAAGGTATGTAAGCTGGGTATACACAATCGTTATCCCTGATAACACCTGCATCTTTGTAGGCCACTGAGGTTGTCACTGCCTTGCGACTTATCCTGGCTTTCCACAAAGCGCCACAGGATTTATCCATCCACGTAAGCAATCATTTACATCGCGTCAGTACAGTGGAACCACAATTGACATTAGCAGGATTGACTGTCAATCGAGAAAAAACCGTTGGAGTAAGTTTTCTGACGAACCGTGTTGCTTTGCCATTGGATTCCGAAAGTGAGCAGTTAATGTCTAGCGCATGCCATCATGCCTGGTGTGTAGTAAAAGCTTTCTCATGCATCCGAGTAGCTCCTTTCGCATGACCGACTGCGTAAGGGCAAAGATAACTGGATCTGAAGCGGCTTGGACCATTTTCAGGATTCGGCTGCTCAGGTATAGTTTTCTGTTGCTTCCAAGAGCTGGTCCACCCAAGAAAGCCACGTTAGCTGGGCTCCAGCAGATGAAGACACTCAGGGTCATTATAGACAGCAACAAGAAGGAATTAGACGTTTGTTTCTTATCGTTTTTAACACTGTCGCTCAAACCCGCGCTTTTTCCGTGTTGTGGATCGGTGTTTTCTGTTGGTTTTGGATTAGAAGAAGATACAGCCTTCCGGGCAGCAATCTTCCTAAACCTTCTTCTCATGGCGAAGTAAGGGTAGCTGAGGAGAATGACAAATTCCGGCAGTTCATAAAACACTAGGTTGTGAAAGGGCAACCACTGGGTCTGCGACGGAATCCCCGCGCTGAAACTGCAGTAGACATTGTCCATTACATCCGCGTAAAGCACGGTGTCGACTGTGGTGATCGTTGTGGAAAATACGATGATGGCAACGACTAAACTCAGGCATAACCATGTCGCCGTCGTTTCGTGTGTTTGGCTCGGTAGGACAGCGGCCATGTGACAGCCCAGATTCGGTTTAGAGCGATACTCAAATGGAACAATGGAACAAGTGGTCCGATGCCTGTCGCGAAGAAGCGGATAAAAGCGCAGAAAACTGGATAGTGTTGCTGTGATAGCAAAGCTTTAGCCGCCACAATGAAAGGATTGTACTGGATTAGCGCGCCAGTGATGTTTGTCGCGGAGAGGCTTATGATGTAGATGCTGAAGGGAGTAATAAAGTTTCTGGTCTTTTGGTACAGATAAAGAAGCATATTGTTTCCAGACAGCGTGACGAAACATAAAAATACGGTGAGCCATTGTAGCCAGTCGAAGTTTTGGATAGTGCCATTCGCTCCTTGCGGCAACGAAGCATTCTGCTGAATCAACAAGCTTGTAAAATTAGCGATAGTGTGCCAGTCAACGAAGCCAGAAAGCTCCTAAACTGTGTATTCCAAACAGAAAACGCACATGACCTTTCGTGTCTGTCGACCGTTATTTACACTTCAAGAATCACTTCAATAAGAAAGGCAGCCACATAGAATTGTATATATAGGTTACCGGTATAATTACCGCAGAGCCAGTAATATGAGCTGAAGATGATGTCTCCGTAAAATATAAGGGGCAGGCTGGTAGCCATGGCATGATTTTCTTTACTACCATAATCGAAAGCCGGCTCCAGTGTCATACAAATGATTATTATGGTTCAATATTAGCTTGTTTCTGGGAAATTATCTCGGAACGAGAGGAGTAGTTTATTATGTGGCAGGAATAACCCAAAAGGAGTTGGGTCATGGAAGTGTAGAAGTTATTATCCGCAGTCATGTGATGTAGTTGACAGTTATTTTTCCGGCAAATACTATTCCCCCATCTGTACAGTCTGTATGTACTAAGTTATGCTGCTGCATAATGATTTCCTAAGCCGGAGCAAAAATGATGCGATATGGTCAGATGGAGATAACAGTGATTGTGAGGATCGGCTTTGTCATTCAGATACAGTAGTTTTATGTCTACTCGTAACACCTGTTTGCTTACCCAGTCAGCAAGAACCGGAGAAATTTAAATTAACTGCTTCCATTTCGAAGCTTTTTGCTAAAAATCGAGATCACCGCAAAGTATAGCGTGTGACATTATTTCTGGGCTTTCCGTAAGCGGACGTAATCCCCCAGAGTGTCCTGTGAGCCGTGCATTATTCCACTGTTTGTTACTTTACCTAAACCAGACACTTTCAGTGTGTAAGAGAAGAGTTGTGAAAAGCCTTTAGTGAACGTTCGCAGGTCTCCAGCGTGTTCTGTAATCAAGACGATGTTATAATAATGTTTAATGGTCACCCTGATAAACATAATAATAATGCTCTCTTTGTCTTGTGACCTTTCCGCAACGGGGCATGCTCCGGCAAACAAGCCTTATTCACCAAAGCATAACCGATCAGAACAGTGGTGTGAAACGTTGGTGATCGGACATTAACGAAGCCTGACTGGAGAAAAGAGGAAGGGCAACCAAGACAGGGAACACAAGAAACATTACAGAACTCATTCAAGTAACAGAGAGAAGGTCAGGAATATCGAGTATGTTTTGTTTGGGGTATGATAATATTCTGTAAGAAGACTCCGCCTTATTGGGTAAGATGTACAGTTTTACAGTTCACCGTGTCTTATTGTGGAGGTACAACTCTTCTGGAGATGCGCAGCGGGCCATGCTCTCGAGGATCACTGTATCTGGCTTAAGGAGCAAACATTTTGGCATTCTACGGCAAGTAAAATGTGCACATAACGGCGAAGTTACCAGAATCGGGGATCGGTTACCATGCTAAAAGTACAAGTAGTTGTTGTTTTTATAGTTTTTAATCTGACCTTTTACCTTATGTGTGTCTCTTTATAATATGTGCCAGCTGTGCACTTGTCTCATGTGTCGGTGGCTTTTGCCCAATGCAACTTTTGAGTACTTTTTGATGCGTGCAACGAGTATCTGGTACATTTGTTCGATGTTTAGTCGTGTTTTTTCGTGATAACAACAAAATCGTTTTTAACACTACAGCATAAGTTTAGCTCTCACAGTTAGTGTTAATAATAATGTGACTGCTAATGGAAAACCGTTGCGGCAACTCCGTCATTGCTGGCAGCTGATAACACTTGTGGTGTCACGTTATGATCAGTAAGTTACAGACGATCAACTGCATAAACAACGGTCTTAAATTACATGAACCGAGTTGCGAGTTCGAAAGCAACAGGAACCGTGGTCTGCCAGCTTAATTATTGCGCATGCAGATAATGCAGATACTACGCCTGGTTTTCCCAAAAATTTTCTTCGTCATTTCACATAGGTTTTACATTAATTATCTTCTTATTTCATTAAACCATCACAAATGAACCATAAATCTAAATTGCTGTTTACCATTCTTCACCTAAACAACAAGTTGTGGTTCTCACAATCAGCCATGCAGATATGTGACTGCTTCTGACTACAGTTATTTTAGCTGACTAGGTTTCTTTTGCAGATCGTTTGTAGTATAGTCTGGTATCCGTTTTACTACTCGCGGAACCATGTGCCAAGCATCCATGAGTTTGAACGCATAAGCCGTGCGTGTAACAGTCAGCTCCTGCAACTCCCACGGGATGAGTATTTACTTTGGTAGATTATTTAATATACTTTCCGACCTATTTTTATAGTGAATATGGTTATCATAGCGCGCAAAAATGGATAGGTACCCAGTTGATAACGAATCACAGTCATTGCTAACCGCTGTCCCTGTTATGAAATAAATCAACGGGCAAAATGTTTGCATTTAGCACTGAACAGTTGTTTGTGATTTTTCCTCTTGCATCCGGAATTTTGCCCCATAAAGCTATATGCACATCAAAATGACGACAATGATGGCATGTGTTCGGTGGACTTGCCAAGCAGATAGCTGAATCAAATATGAGAGACAGACATTTAGTATACAGATACTGTATTAGCTCTAGCATCCATATTACCAGCGTATTCGCCGTCAGAGAGCCGATCTTTGTCATTTCACAGGATGGCCGTTACTCCGGTTTGTATTTATAATTAGACTTCGAACGGATCGCGACTGTTTACAGTTCATCAGTTTCGTACACGCAGTACCGGTACAGGATCTGAACGCATTGGGTTGTCTTGCAAGCACAGTATGTGATTACAAACAGAGAGATAATTATGGCAGACATTCAATCGAATGGTGACATCAAGCGGTGTTGTATTTCTGAGTTAGTTTCTTAGCAGATACATTTCCGTTTCGGCTATGAGTCGCCGTCAAAACAATTAACCAAATCATAACTAGTAATCGCTCTCCGCTTATGCTGGCGTTGAAGAACGGAACAGTACAGTAAAATTAGATTATCGGTAGGGATCGACCAATTCTTACTACTTCGTAATCACAACCATGCGCTTTGTGTTAATAATGTACACCCCTTCGGTATTGGTGCGTATGTTTTTCGGCTTATAAAACGCTGTTAACGTTAGAGACTTGGAATTAACTAATACGTATCGGATCTATAGCTGTGGTCTCCACTGTACCGATGTGTGTCCACTATGCAGTTAATATGTACTGTCCAGCTGTCTCGTAGTGTGACCTTTGTAGTTAACTGCCTAATAACTCAACTTGAACAGTTCTCCGTTTTTCAATACCAAAGCTTCAAGCCACGGCGACGCTCCGCGTCGCGAGCCTTCGTTTACCGGCTTTGAAGTTTAGCTTTTTGGAAGGTTAGCCTAGATGTTATGTGGTAATTGTGGCAATACGGTAATAAATTGCTACTGTAATAAAAATACGGTAATAAAAAAGCCGCGTTAGCTGGACTCCAGCGTATGAAGACAGACTAAGGGTCATTATCGATAGCAGCCAGGACGAATTAGAGGTTATTTTCTTATCCTTATCAACACCTTTGCCCTAGCCTTTTGCTCCGTGTTGTGGATCGGGGTTCTCTGCAGCTGTCGGATCAGAAGATGAAACCGTCTTCAGGGCAGAAGTCTTCCTAAACCTTCTTTTGATTGCAATTAGTAGGGGTAGCTCAGGAGAATGACAAATTATGGCAGTGCATAAAACACGAGGTTGTGAAAGGGCAACCACTGAGTCTGCGATGCAATCAACGCGCTGAAGCTGCAGTAGATATTGTCCATTAGATCCGCGTAAAGTACGGTGTCGACTGTGGTGATCGTAGTGGAAAATACGATGATGGCAACCACTAAACTTAAGCATAAGCATGTCGCCGTCATTTTTGTGTGTTTAACTCGGTAGGACAGCGGCCACGTGACCGCCCAGATTCGGTTCAGAGCGATACTCAAATGGAACAATGGAACAAGTGGTCCGATGCCTGTCGCGAAAAAGCGGATAAAACTGCAAAAGACTGGATTTTGCGGGGATAGCAAAGCTTTAGCCGCCAGAATAAAAGGATTGTATTGGACAATCGCGCCAGTAATGTTTGTCACGGAGAGGCTTATGATGTGGATGCTGAAGGGAGTAATAAAGTTTCTGGTCTTGCGGTACAGATAAAGCAGCATACTGTTTCCAGACAGCGTGACGAAACATAAAAACACGGTTAACCATTGTATCCAGTCGAAGTTTTGGATGGTGCCGTTGGCTCCGCGTGGCAGAGAAGCATTCTGCTGAATTAGCAAGTCTGTAAAATTATCCATAACTTAGTTTGCCAGTAAACGGGGTAAAAAAGTTTTTAACCTGTGTATTTAAACCTAAGATACACATGACCTTCCGTATTTGTCAACTGTTAGGTACACTTCAAGCAGAAAGACACCATGATATTATACAGCTGTATACTGGGGTTACCGGTATAATTATCGCAGCCGCAGCAACGTGAGCAGAAGTTGGTGTCTTTGTACAAGAAAAATGGCAGCCAAGGTAAATTATAATTTTGTTTGATAAGAGGAATTCGTCTCCAGTGTCAGACGGTGGTTATGTGATGATTCGAAATCAACCTCCTTTTCGGAAAAATTATCACGAAACGGAGGTTGTAATTTCTCAAACAAAAACGGAAAAACCCAAGAGTCACGGCAGGACATAGTTGTCTTGGAGTTATTATTCGCATTCTCATGTGCTGTTCATAACTTCATGGTACCCAAATCAGCGGGAAATAATTATTATTCTGTCGATAACTATATCCACTGTAGTAATTAAGTTATTGCGGTATTACGGTTTGCTTATCTAGTGGAAAAATACGATGCACGCCCGTAAGCGGCAGAAGCTGCGCAATGAGATTACTCAGCTGCGCAACGATATCCGCGACGCCCAGACGGCGGAGGTGGCCCTGTTCCGCTGCGAGTTCACCATACCGCCGGAGTGCTTCGTCGGCGCCCAGCTGAAGCGATCGCGCCAAATTGACGGTATCGTCCGCATCGTGGCCGATGGCAACGGGCGCTTCGTCATCACGACCACGAGTGAGGCGGCCATGAACGAAGCGCGCGAGATCCTCGAAACCGTCACGGATGTCATCTACGTCGACCATCCCCTTGTCGGGCGCATTATCGAGAAGCAGGGTGTCAACGTGAAGAGCATAGTCAAGACCACCACCATCATCAAGCTCTTCATCCACACCGACCTGGAGTCGGCGCGTAGTGCGGGCGTGAATGTGGAGTGGAAGGAGGGCTTTGCTGTCTGCGTCATTACGGGTTCGCGAGCCGCCACCGAGGCTGCCAAGATGTTGGTTGATTATCAGGTACGAAACAGCCATCGTGACTAGTAACCGCTTGTCATCGTCACCCAGCATGATTAGGCCACAGTATTATACAGTAAGAGAAGACATTGCTCGTGTATCGGTGGTGTGTGTTACTGAATATGAAGCTGTGGGTAAACAGCTGGACCACAACCGCCAGATGAACGAGGCGTTTATGCTTCGTCGGCAACAGTCGCGGCGCGGTGGATGAAGTCGGAAGGCGAGAGAAGACTGCATCAGCACGGGCAGCGCATCCACTGACGACGGTGAGCAATCCAGCCGGAACAACGAGCAGCGAGCAGGACAGCGTAATAAGAAGGACCACGTTGATAGCCAGATTCCTCAGGTGTGTTTCAAGATCATCAGCTTGCTCTGGTCATGATACGCAAGATGCGCCTTCGTAACCGGTAGTCACAGTTAAAAACTGTATTGCTTGTTCTGAAGGATTATGATAACCGTCGCCGACGCGTGTCGAGAGGTGTCTACCATGGACGAGGCCGCCGTCAGCCGGGACTGCCGCCGCGGGAGGAGCGTCACGGCTCGAAGGATGCATCCAGCCCTGCAGAGCCGCTGAAAAGAGCAGCAGAGGACGAGCCTAGAGAACAAGTGGCTAAACGTTGTCGCCCGGTCTGTTAGTCACTAGTTAGCTTGCTTGTGTTATAAAGCCTTGTGCCAGTCAGCCCGTGAGTGTTCGTCACTAGTTATAAAGGGCTTTGTCTTTAAAACACGTACTAGGCATATGTGTCGTGCATGGCGACATCCTAAACAAACGCCATAAGCATCACTTTCCAAACGCGTGGTCCCCTTCGGGGATACTTCGCGCCTTGCTCACTGGCAATGTTCCATAGCCTACGCAAGATCTCCCCGTAACCTTTCTTGGAATGAGCGAGGGGTAAACATGTTCGTCAGAACTAGAGCCCTTTGCTGTGTGTGGTGGATCGGTGTTCTCTGTTGCTTTTCGGATCAGATATTTTAGCCTTCGGGGCAGATACTTCCTAGTGCTCCTTTTGATTTCGAAGTAGTGGGTGCAAGCCACTCAGGCGACAAATTCTGGCATAGACGGCTCATTACTGTTTTCGCAATTCGTCACACTGACGGCATGAGATTCAGAAAGCTGTTAAGTCCGGAAAACTTAGTCTTGGTGTGCTTTACGATGATCTTGAGAACATGGCAGAGCATGCTCGTGTGCGCGAGCAGGTAAGCTGCATCAGCAAAAATTAGCTTGAACATCCAGTGTTTGAATTTGCAACATCAATTATATAGCTCTACACACAGATATTTAAACGTAAACCGATTTCGTTCGCATAGAGGTGCTTATTAAGTTCCGCACAATTGTTCATGGCGAATGCTCAAGGATTGTGCTTTCTCGTGAAATAAATCCGTAATATGTGGACTTTTGTACCGAATGACTAGTTGACACATGCGAAGATTATATCTGTATTAATGTAATCACATCTTTACCGTATCGTAAATGGCTCATGGTTGAACAAGATGTACGCCCGCGCGGAGAGACATCACAGCAGGATTGAACCATGCGGAACTAGTTTAAGATGCCTTGTGACGGCGACGATAAGTTCATTATCAAAATTGATATTACTTTAATTATTGATATTAGTCAATATCATTATATCACGCGCGCTATCCACTGCAGCTGAATAGCAAGCACAAAGAAATATTAGACGACTCTTCGGTCCAACACTCAAATCATTGTCCATAATCTTGATTGGTATTTAGAACCTACCGAAAGATGCACACATTATCTAGAATTTAGATCTATAATACGCGCGGCCGCCCCGTAACATTAAAATCTGACTAACCAGAAACTACAGCAAAAAACCAATGTCATATTCGGATTCCCCATAGTCGAAAACTGCGTCACATGACATTTTATTTTGAATATTTTCATCCGGCGTCAAACGCGCGAATAAAGTAATTTCGCCGATTTCCTCTTCAAGGTCACCTTGAAAGTCGCTATACTTTAAAGATACGGTTGCTGAGAAAATGAAGGTATAAACTAAACAAATGACCCAAAAAATATGAGCTGAACAGTTCAGTTTTAAAAGCTGAACCGAATCGGATACTTTAGAAAAAGTTTGCAACGGACGGTTGAGAACCGTCGATCAAACCGAAATATCGTTTAGAGCACAACTAGTGAGCAAGATATTCTTATCACAAGAGAACTGAAACATTGTTTTGCTAAAACCAAAATTCCAAGTAAATGACCAACCAAAGGTCCAAATCAGCCCGATTGTCAAGAAACACTTAACGAATAAAATGAAATGAAATCCCTAAAACTGAAAAGATGTCTAATTATCTCACGTCTACAGCCAAGGGCGTGCGAAGCTCCAAAACGCTGCTGGGCAAAACTTTTGCCGAGCGGCGCCAGTTAGCCGGAAAGTGTGCCCAGCGGCGCCTCAAACTAAAAAACCGTGCCCAGCGGCGCAGCGTCTGAAAAAGTGTGCCGTTGGGCAAAATCGAAATATCGGAATTATACGTTTTTTACGATAGTTATCCCCTCCCTATAAGGTATACCCACCGTAAAAAATGAGATAAAAAACAGCAGCAAAATATTGTACTTGCAAGTGTTACGTTCGACTTGCTGGGCTGACACGACGCAGATTTCTTCAGGAAATAATGTTATACGAATTAACTATAGCTGAGGTTGTTACCTGTTTCCGTAGTTAGCCACGTAAACATGTTATGTGCCATGTACGTGTACACATTATTAACAGTGTCGCGATAGTCGTATCGATTTGGTTGCGCATCAGTAAAAAAAGGTGAATATCGATGCTAAAAATGTTTCAAAATGTATCTATCACGCGGCCAGATAACAAATGTTGTTTTAAGCGTTCCTCCAGTCCTTTAAAAGCCATAGGATGGAGTTCTCTAACGGCAATTTCGGAACGATGCTTATGGTTTGCATGCTGAGGGAAATATTGAGGAGAAATGCTTCATAATCAATAGTTTCCAGCATTACGGTTGTGCGCGCAACGTTCAGGTATTGCGCAACAACGGCAAAAAGTGTAAAAGAAGTTCGGTCTGAAATAATTCATAACAGTTCTATCCAAACTTAATGAGACTTGCACCATAAACGCATGTATATGTGTATATTTGTATCGGGTGTGGCGCCCTTATTGGCTGTCTAATTGAACGGCAGTTTTTCATGCATTGTGACAATATTCCAGGTTGAACTTAGGCCCAGTTTGTAGGCAATTTCATGCTCTATAAGAATCAAGGTGACTGTTTGGTCGCGGTAATGTTCTGAATTTTTTTGTGACTTTTAAACGAAATTCCCCAGGCAAAAATGTCTCTCCTGGGCGGAAACGTACTTTCAGGATCATGGTGAATCAGAACGCTTGTTACTAACCGGACTTTGGGTGCACAAAAAGGCTCTTCGACACTAAATATCCTTGTTCTCGTTGCCTGTTGAAAACAATTAATGAACCCTGTGGTAGCGGTTACAGGTACTAGGATGTGTTGATTTCTGTGACAAATTTTGCAGTTTTTGCAACCTTCCCTTACGCCAAAGTTTGCAAACGCGTTCGCTTTTCGTGAACTAGCATTCACTGCGAATGGGCCAAGTCTGACCCATTTGCTTGGGCTGTCATAGGTCTCCAGTTCGAGTCTCAAAATTCCCTGGTATCTCATATAATAGGCCAGTTCCTTCTGTACCGTTTGATATACAGACTTCTGATTTTACACTACATTCTAAAATTAAGCAGTATTTAAACTGGTTGCCTGTCGGTTTGAAAGCTGTCAGAGGCCTGCATCTTTTATCTGAATTTTCAGTTCGAAAGTTCGTAATAAATCCGAGACTGATTCGATTTTTGTATCAGGGTTTTCAGTCGATGGTCCACTCATTTCTGTCCCGAATAACTTCGGACAAACGTGTTTTTGGGTCATTGGCACTGGATAGTGGGCGTGGCGGTAATGGTGCTGCAACGGCACACCGTACCAGACTTTGACCTTTCCGTTCAGGGCCGTAATAACATATTTTTCAACTGATAAGAACATGTAAATGTTTGTAAAGGACTGTTGCAACATTCTGAGCACAAAGAAGCTAAAATTAGGCGAGGGGTCAAAATGGACTTAACTTCTTCCAGGAGAATTCTCGGATGTACTGTTCGCGCTCGTTTTTGGCGTAGAATGAAAACTGTCTTCGCGTGGCGCCGATGGAGTAAGCTTTCTGTTCGCTGATGCTACAGACTTTGCGGACCTGTCCTTCGACCATGTAGCCGAAGTGGAACGCTGAGACATTGCTGTCTGAGACATACAGGCCATGGCCAGTTTCTCAGTTTTTAGTATAGATGAGAGAGATCGAATTCCTTGCTAAATTTCACCGGTTTTTTTATGGTTAATTCCAGTCTGTTTATGCGAGAACGTACACCGGCTCGAAAACTTTTGAACAGTGCGTAAAATGCCCTGAAGCGATCACTGGAACGGTTTCTACTGAACTGTTTATAAGACCATGAAAATGAGGCCCACCCCCTTCCCGTTATCAACGGGATCTGTAGGATGTGATAACAGTGGGCAACCTGACAAATCTTCCGTTGAATGCGGCTTGAAAAATTACCCCGGAAACGCCGCAAAGAATCTTTAGAATGTTCTGCACGGCTTGGATACACGTCTCGAAATGCTTCTGGTCGGATTTGGCCCATTCGCAGTGTAAAGTAAGCCAAATCTTTCGATTGGTGATCCCCGTATTAACGACAATAATGTCCCCCGCAGTGTCGGCAATACTATCCCTCGTAGTACCGGCAATAATATCCCCCGCGGTATCGGTAACAATGTCCCTCGTAGTACCGGCAATAATGTTCCCCTTACTACCTGCAACAATGTTCCCCGTAGTACCCGCAATAATGTCACCTTCAG
Organism: Paramacrobiotus richtersi; assembly: GCA_034698045.1. Lineage (NCBI taxonomy): Eukaryota > Metazoa > Tardigrada > Eutardigrada > Parachela > Macrobiotidae > Paramacrobiotus > Paramacrobiotus richtersi. The sequence goes on from JAQGAU010002595.1 coordinate 15,000, forward strand.
GGAAATTTGTTGGTGGTCACATCTGTGTCGGTTGTGGCGCCTGGTGGCGGGTCTTGGATTGATCTCCTCGAAGTTGTCCAGCCCT
>JAQGAU010002596.1:0-15079 GCA_034698045.1 Paramacrobiotus richtersi
ATTGCTTCAAAAAGATTTCTGGTGTGCACGAAAGGTACGTGAATTTTTATAGTTGTTATATGGCGTAAATCGTCACCGAACACACCTACACCCTGCACAGCATCAACTATGTCTACACTCTACAGCACCGAGAACTGATCACTCGAATGAGCTTATGCCCTTCCGCCGAACTGAACAATAAGGTAAGTGCGCTTTATGGTCATAAGATGAGCTGGCGTGTATCACTCAGAAGTTCTTTCAATAAATTCTCGTTTTTATTCTGAAAACTGTTCAACGAAACAGCATTCCAAAATCCCGCAAGTATGCATTACGACACAACGCAGAACTGTTGCAAACATCTCTGAAACTTTAAAATTTGACTATTATTTTGTACCTTGCAGGCGCTTACCACCAATCAGCCACAAAAAGAACTGATGAAACTTGCCGACGCTATAATCGCTTCTGGACGTCCACTGGGATTTGCCTTGGAGAACCTGTGCGAGTGTGACCACAGAATGATGACAGCGGTAATGCGCTTGGTTGTCTAAGCACCATTCGAAAGTGTCATATGCAGCGCTTTGTTGAGAGTTTTCTGTAAGTGGTTTCTTTTTGGCTCTTTGCAGGTAATCGGGTGCTTAATCAGCCTGGCACAATTCGCGGTTCACCGTATAGAGCAGCACGAACAGAGTTTATGTTACATTCCTGTGCGTAACAACTCAACGAAATACGCTCTAGGTTAGATAATCCACCCGTTTCGCTGCTGTGTCAATCGAAAACATGAAGCTTCCTTGTCAACTAACATTTGTTAGAGCATATAGCAGCCGGTAGTCCGCTTCGTTAGCGATGCGGGGGTTACTTCTGCATCTGCGGGAACCGTGTAAACACAGTGTCTAATCTGAACCCTAGTAACATGCAGTATGTGTAGAAGTACAGGCATTGTATTAAACGCCTTCTCGTAACAGTTAATTAAATACATATGTACAAATGTTTGACCTTGCGCTATTTTGTTGCACAAGAATAAACGTGGAGCTTGAACGCACTGCTGCACATGCGTGCACTTTGCATCTTACAACAAATTTGCTGCATTATATTCCTTGGTATAACAGTACTTATGCTGATCACCGTGACGCTTTCTTAAGTTTACGAAAACATCCCCTTTCCAATTCCGTCTTGGTTATCAGAACGGTAACACAGACCAGAGCTCTGTTTTGTTTGCAGTACTTTGTTTAAAATACAATACGAAGCGTTATCTAACGGCTACATGTGCAAACGACTTTCGGCTAACGAGACAAACAAGTTACTTGTCCTACTGCAACACTCCTTATGTCCGTTACAAGCGGGTGATAAGCATACTAGATAAGACGTGTATTTAATTAATTAGGTAGTAAACATCCGGAAATACGTGGTTGACGAATTGCGTAAAGTACCAGAAAACACGCAAATAATCCGGAAGCGTGAAACGTATAAAAGCAAGTCCGACCGTTGAATTTTCATACTCGTCTTCCTAAATACGATTAATCCGGTTCACTGTTAACTTAAACATGATTTTTCAGCACGCTGTACTTTGTCTGTCAATCGTTCTCTTCGTCACCAGCCACTATGGCTTTGCAACTGCAAATCTGCTTCCCAGTGAACACGACGCAGAGTCCGAAAATGAGGTCCAGCCGAGGTCATCATTGAGCGACACATTGACCCAGAGCCTGATTAACAGTTTGGCAAACTTTATCGGCGCATCCATCGGTCAAACCCGTCAGCAGAACATCTGCGGCTTGTCCTGCAGCGTCAAAACCCAGCGGCAAATCTGCAAGTGGAAATGGACAGCCAAGATGCACATTCGTTGTCCGGGATCGGATGTCAAAGCGAACTGCCGTCGCAAGAGCGCGGACGCCGCTCGTGATGCGGTCAGAGGAACCATTGCCAATCTCCGCGCCATCGGAAACCGCCAAGGAGAATGCACGGACTAAATGCGGTAGATTTTCTTTGTGTAATTGCTGTATCTACTGTCATCTCCAGCAGATTTCAATTTATAAGATTTTTGGTTAGTCCATAAATTTGTCTGTCAGTAACTTGTACAATTTCAACTATAGGTTTTTGTAAATTCACGGTGTTGTAGATATCTGGAACTGAATCGGTGATTAACGAATTAAGCCCGGCATACAGACATGTGCATTGAACTGTACATAGGTTGCGGTAATTTAAAACAGAAAGTTTTTTCAAACACCCTGCTGCAGCTAATATTATGATATACCGCTATTCCGAAAGACAAATTTTGTTGACGATCCCAGAAGTTGCCGAAAGATCGAAGAACGTACGGTGTCTTCTTTACTTGTTTACAACGCATCATATGACTAGCAAAAAGAACAAACGAACTGCACGGCAGCTCCACCACATACAAGTTGCTCGCATGGTTTTACGTGCCGTGCAAGGAAAACAGTCCTGATACATTACATCGTACGGCGAACAACCTGCTGATAATAAAAAACCAGTTGCGTACCGTTGATACTAGCTGTATTCAGTAGCCATCGGGTGTGCAAGTGCTCTGGAAATGCAACCTGGTTCCCTTCGCTTGTAGTTCTTTACGGCAATGGCATGAATGAGAACACATTATCGGTAAAGATAACCCCGTTTCCCAAGTGCTCTTGCTACTGCAGTTTCCGTTCCGTTTGGCAAAACCGGTTTTGATAAAACAATACTGCACATACAGGATTTTTTCCCCTTGCTTAACTGCCATGGGAATTCACATGACATATTTGTATAGAGTAATCCTGTGTGCTTCTGGATCACCTGTACATTAGTTATTTTGCTCCAAACAAGCAAACCTTAGACAAACAAACTTTCTGCGCCACACTGCTACATATAACAGAAAACCAGCTTTGCTGCTACATATACGGTAAGGGTCATCGTGTGAGAGCTGTTGCGTTGCTTCCATCAAAACTTGCGCTTTTATCTCATAATGATTGCCAGACTGACCGTCGCAAAAAGTGTAGTCCTCCTTCTCACTGTCATGTTCACGTTTCTTTTGATTGTCGACCTCACTGATCTGCAGTATTATTGTACTGAACCTATAGTTGCCCTTGTCTCTCATAACAAATTTCTCCGGCTGCTAGGTTATTGGCGATCAGATGCAACACTCTTCCGTGTATGTTTTCTGCTTCTGCTAACAGTAATCAAAATTAATGGGAAATGCGCGAGCAACGTGTGCGAAACTGTCTTAAGTCGTCCGATAAATCCGAAGGATTAGACGGTGTCGGTATATTCGTTTTGCTTACAGTTATTCGAACAGTACCGCATCTAATATCGCAGTACGTGTTCAACGCGGTGACGTCCACTGAACCAACGATTTATTCTTTCTTCTGGTTTCCCATAAAACATCTAAGAGCTTATATTATTCTAACTTATACTCCAAGAGACCATCTTTTTTTTCGGAACACTTTACTCCGTACCACCTTAACCGATTGCGATGTGCTACGAGTCAAAAAAACGCCAAAATGGCCGTGGGTGTAAAGATGATATTCGTTTTCTCAACTAAATTTTCCCTGGATTCAACCAAATTTTTGAACTTCGTTTTTTCGAATACGACATGGCAAGCTTTTCGTACGGCAGTGCTGCATTTCCACCAGCAAAATATTGCAGCCGGTGCATAGGACAAATTATTGCCACGTAAGTACGGTGCGTTCGATTTTCGAACCGAGTTGGTTATATGGGCGTAGGAGCTTATACTCGTACTCGCATCGCTTCGTTTCTCATAAGTAAGCTACAGAGTTAGCCATAAAAGCATTAAAAAGGCCGTGGCTATGTTAGAAATTTTTCTCTCAGTTCTAAAACATTCTTCCTAGTGTAGTCTCAAGGAGACCACACTTCGTTTGGAAGAAGTAAGCTCTCTATTTCGTGAACGGATTTCAACGTGCCACAAGTCATGAAAACAGTTAAATGGCCGTGGGCGTGTTGTGCGAATTCGGTTTTGCAATAAATTCGTTTCCTATTTCTCTAAAGGTTTTAAGCTTCGTTTGGCCGAAAACGACATGGCGATCGCTCCGTACGCCGACTTTCATAGTTTTGTCACAGAACAGTGTCTAGTTTTCTGTGGTTTTGTTTGGGATAAGTAAGCTCAGTACATCTACTACTAAGCGCATTTCCAGGGTGCCAAAAGTCTAACAACCGCTAAACATGCCGTGCGTGTATTACGCGTGCAATTCTTTGAATATCACTTTCAAACCTTGAACCAGAGAGTGACGCAACGTTAGAGTTACAATTATTTTAAACAGAGTGCGATCAAAGAGCAGTGTAAAAGTGTTACGATTAAATTTGTGATTTCTGACATGGTATGTATAGCTGAATACAAGAAGATGAAGAAAATCCTTAGTAGTATATAAAAGTTCATCCAACAAAGATTTTTAATTGAAATTATTAAAGGAATGAGTTATGGTCGTTTTTATTAAACAATGAAACTGACAGCGTTTTCCTCTGAACTTCTGAAAACATTTGAACACTTGCAGTATAATCACATACGTAAGCGCAACCGGGGAAGGTTGTATGGAGTTATCATACATGTACAAGCGACTGCTAAACGTACGACATACAGCAAAGGAAACGATGTGCAGTTTTATCTCACTATACATAGGGAAACACAAAATATTCAAAGATCACTGGACATTGTGATAGTGCACTGACAGTCCCCTGGGAAAATACCTACAAAGGTCAATATGTTGATGTATAATATGTTGACAGACAGAGTGATGATTTTGGTGCCTTCAGAAATTTGTACATAATGTCATTTTCGAAGATCTAGTACAAATTTAGAAACGAACTTACTAATCCATCCACAATACGAAACAACTCACGATTCGGCTAAGGCTTGAACGTTGTGTAGCGGCAAAAGCAGTCAAGCATTTGAGGCTGCTGTGGTAAGCATTGTCAAGTTCAAAGCAGTAAACAATTTTGCTCGGTTTTTGTGCACAAACATGAGCTGTTAAAGAGCAACGCTGCTTCTTCATCTTAATGCAAAACGTTATGGTCGAAAGCCGCCCTCAAAATAAATCGTGTAAATTCGGAGGTCCACGTGTGCCAAATTCTTAGCAGTTCTTCGTGTGCCCAGCGAGGCCGGAGGCCGAGCTGGGCCTTGTAACTCTTGATCCTAAATCCTTAAACCAGTCGCCGCCAGTTTACGCTTTATCTGACTGCTTAAAAAATGATCAGGATATATCAATAAATCCATTACGATGGTGGTCATGTCGACATGAGGTTCCCATTACGGGTTTTTGGATTACTGATTTTTAGTCTTTCAAAAACTGTCGTTTTTCTGCTTACCGGGTGGTTTAGCTCATTTTGCACCCTGGATTCTTAGGCTTTTCTATTAGCGTAAAAGGTAGCTATAATACCCGTTACCCGTATCACTGTTATTTGAAACAATTATCAGGTGGTCTAGGGCGGGGGGGGAAAGCTTTAATTTCCGCTCTTTAGGAAATCAGCTTAAAATTAATGAAATAAAAAATTACAGATTTAAAACAAATTCAGTTTAAAAACACTGTCGTCTGTATTATTTTTGCTTGCTTGCCGGCAACACTCGCAAAACACCCTAATAAATATAAGCTGATTATGATATTTACCTGATTTAAGACACTTATTGTGCTGCTTGCTGATAATTAAATTTCCTGATTGTTAGTACAGTAGATCTCAGCACTGTTTTTGCCAGCCTTGGAAACTCATTCAGTTTTAACTGTCTAATAAAATCGCGCAAAACAGCAGAAATGGCGTACTGCCTACTGGTCCATCATGCCTGGTTTAAAAGTTTTGTAGAATAAATTACTAAATAAGAAACCATTCTGGAAGAATTTCAAGTTTGTCATCATAAATAACGATCACGCATGTCTAATTTGGGTTTATATTTAATTCATCATTTTTCATCAGATGTTTAGTTTGGAAGTCCTGGTGGTGCTTTGTGAGCTTATAAAATGCTGTGGAATGGTTTTCAAATGCTTAATGTCTACGAGTGGGTTACGAATTGTGCTGTTAACTCGAACCGGATTTTTGTTTTGAGATAAATTCAATGGCAATTGCGGAAAAGGGCATCAAGCAAAGGGCAGAGTTTAGTTTCGATATGTATCGAAATTCATCGTACACGTAATGCGTAGGCTGCAGTTGTGCACTTGACATGATGCCTATGCTAACATGATAACAACAAAACAAACCAGAAAAATTACACAAATTTTAGGCAAAGAGGCATATCGCGCCTGGTACGCCAAGAGACTGGCTCTACCTGAACTGGCTTTCTACGGTTGCCAGGATAACCGAAGTCGAAGCTGTAGTACAGGTTGTGTGGTGTTTTACTTTATTCTTTGAGAAATAAAAATCCTATTCTTTTAACTTTACTTTTGAAAGAATATTCAATCAATTGATATAAGTATTAGCGAAATCAACATCGTCATGAACATGTAACCGTTGTGCCAAGGTGCAAACTTCTTGAAACTTTCCTCATAAATACGCACATATGTGGAGTTCGTTTTGAACCACTTTCAGTTTCAGCCCTGAGGTAAGTTTTTGAAATTTAAAATGAATTAGGAAAAATCTGAAATGCGTTTTCATTTCAGAAACATACTTCCGGGATAATTCTGTGTCAAAATGATCAGCACGCAAATGAGCGTTTACGATGAAAGTTTCGAGAAATTTGGACAAAACACTGAATTATTTGAGCAAGAAATGTGTTTAAACTTTTCACCGCTGTTGCGCTATATCCGGGCGCTGCGCGCACAAACTCATTTTTCGTCACTGTGTATCCATGTTCCGGTTATTAAAAACAATCGTGCACCTCTGTCCAACGGTTACAGCTGCGCGGCTGTCTTGATTTAGTCTTAGTTCCAACAACGGGCAGAAAATGACCTTGAGATAGACTACCTTTATTACTAGCGAGTAGCGAGCGCCTTTTCGGTCCAACAAAAACATCACGCAAACCATATTCCGAAGTTCTCAGGACTTAAGACGACCTTTAATAATAAACTGCGTTATCAGTCACTACAATGCGCCGTGAATGAAACTTTAGTTACTTACTGCCTTTCACAGTAAAAAAGACATCGAATAAGTAGTGCGCGCAGCCACCAGCTTGAAAGCCAAAGTCAAAAACGTACTCCAGTTTTTTTACATTAAACGATTCACTCTAGTTTCTAGTCAATTTGTGTCCCTGAATGTACTCTTAAAAAATGACTAAGAAATTGCCAAACTAATATCACCATGACATAAACCGTGGCTGCGGATGATGCTAGTGACCGTTGGCAGATTTGCGGAGTAAAGATTTCGAAGTGGTGCATGAATGCTAACGGAAATGACGCCACAAAGCAACATGTTTACGGCGGGTGGTGATATCATCATCCGACTGTAGTAACCACAGCACATTCTCGTTTATCTGCTGTCTTCAAGCCAAAATTTTCTTTTGGCAAATACGTTAATCATAATTATAATAAAATTTATAATCATGATCATAATCATAAACCTAATTCTAAATATAATCCTAATTATAATCCCAGTTATAATCCTAATTAAAATCCCAATTATAATCCCAACTGTAACCCTGATTATAATCCTAATTATAAACTTAATTATAATCCTAATTATAATCCTAATTATGATCCTAATTACAATCCTAGTTGTAATCCTAATTATAATCCTCATTAATCTCATTATAATCCTAATTATAATTCTAGTTATAATCCTAATTATAAACCTGAATATAATCCTAATTATGATCCTAATTATAATCCTAATTATAATCCCAGTTGTAATCCTAATTATAATCCTAATTATAATCCTAATTATAATCCTAGTTATAATCATAATTATAATCCTAATTATAGTCACAATTATAATCATAACTATTGTCAAAATTAAATCATAATTACATACTCATTCACTAGATACGGCGCCCTAGCATACAGCGCTAGATACACCGTTATTATTGACTTGCTTCCCATTTCGCGACGAATGAGTCGGTATGAATAAAGGCGTATAAGTACTAAGTCCAAAAGAACGGAACACCAGAAAGCCGAGTCTCAAAAGTAAGCTCAAAGTACTCTGTGACCTCAAAAGTACTGCGACTAGAAGAACGTACCAGAAAAACAGTGGCCAGTAACCCAAGCCCGGCGACGCGAAGCGTCGCTGTGGCTTGTATTTTACATGCTCATCTTATGCGACATAACTGTTTTCGTGTATGTTGGCTTCTTCGGCATAGTCGTTTCTGTCGTGTGCCGTGAAATGGAAGACCTTGAAACTGTTTCATCATTAGAAAGTTCGGATTGTGCCGCAGTCACGTGGCGTTACTTACGTTTTTACACAAATCTACAAGAGAAAAGAAAAATGACGAAGTACTTCCTCCTGGTATATATTCTAGGAACCTTTATGCAAGTTTCCTCGTCAGTCGTCGGAGCGATCGAGCTATACACCGGTCTAGGAAACGGTTCTTCATTAAATCTCACTTCTGATCTGATAGAGCTGACCGGCTCGATTATTTTGGTTAACAGTTTCTGTATTGCTTCGAAAGGGTCTCTACCGTGCGCCAAAAGGTATGCGAATTCTTACGCTATCAGAAGTTATCGGTTGGCTGATGTAAATTGTCTTTGGAAACTGTAAAGAATGCCCCGTTTTCCATACGCAGCAATTCCTATGTTTTACCGCCGTGTTTGCAGCATCGCGAACTGACCGATCGAATGATCCTATGCATTTCACTGATGCGATCAACTGAAGAGAGTCAAAAGGTAATTACGTGCTCGAACTGCGCATACCGAGAATACTATAATAAAATGTACATTCTGGCTGACGGTGCTGATAAGCCGAAACAGATCCTTCTCCGGTAAGAATTATGGAAAATATCTGCAGTGACTAACAGCAGTTCCTGGCTAAACGCGCTCCTTGCACTGTATACTTGCGCCTTGTTTAAAAGACAATGGAGTGTCATCTAGAGCCGGCTGTGCAAATGACTTTCGGCTGCAACAGAAACAAGTTTGCTGCCTTATTGCACGATAAACCTACCGGATGGTATGCATTTTTAATCAGTAACAGAAGGCATACATCCGGAAATACCGGATTTCCTGAAATACCGTATGTTACAGATGTCAAAGAATCTGGAAATACACATAAAGCAAGTCATAAAGCAGGTCCACCTGTTGAATCCCCATAATCGTTCTACTTCACTTTTCTCCAGTATCTGGTTGACTTCTGGCTGCAAAATGGTTTCTCAGCAAGGTGTTACTTGTCTGTTAGTTATTCTTTTCGTCGCGACTTTTCATGGTTTTAGAACTGCAAATGCGCTCCCAAGTACAAACAGCGCAGAGTCCGGAAATGACGTCCAGTCAGAGTCGTCGTTGAGCGACACACTGTTACAGGCTCTGATTGGCAACTTGGTCAGTTATATCGCCTCATCCATCGGTCAAACCCGTCAGCAGAACATCTGTGGCTTGTCCTGCAGCGTCAAGACCGCGCGACAAGTCTGCAAGTGGAGATGGACAGCCAAGATGCACATTCGGTGTCCTGGATCGGATCTCAACGCAAACTGCCGGAGAAAGAGTGCCGACGCCGCTCACGATGCGGTGAGGGGCACCGTTGCCAATCTCCGTGCTGTCGGAAATCGTCAGGGAGAATGCGCGGATTAAAACCGGCAGTCGTTTGCCAGAGCCGTTCATTGAGTTTTTTCGCCACATTAGCTAATACAATGTGTGCGCAGATTTGTTTTTTTGCATAAATTTTGTTGGCATTTTATCAGCAAAATGATAAGGTGTTGAAGACCGTTCAGTAGTAGAGCTAGACGCCATTAAATTTATAACGAAACATTTAGATTTTCGTTGAGTATATGATGTAAGAAACGCGAAGCGAACAATAATGAACACCATCCGCGTCTTGATTCTACACTTAGGTACCACCACGAGTCACCATTAACAGCTACAGAATTAATAAAACAGAAAGAAAGGGGATTTTCCTTGGGGCTAATAATAAATAATTTTTTAGTCACAATTTTTCTCGGATAAATTTCCAAGCGAAGTTTCCACAAGCATTCACAGTTGCCGGGTTGCTTCGAGCGGAATCAGTGTCTCCGATCGATACTTCAAGCTAATGAAGTACTGTATTAATAACAGTCAGCTTGCCTCTGCGACACTATGTACCGGTATCAAAACAGGTTTGTTTGTTCTCTGAAGTTTAATTACCACAAGTCGTGTTAGATTCCTAACCTGGGTACTAGGATAAGAATTGACGCCTCTCTCCAGGTTGTAGCCGTTGTTTTGATTTGATTAACCCTGTGAGGCGAGGTCTCTACACAAACAACCGTATCAAGGTTTTACTGTGAGGTTTAATTTATTTTTTTAGGTTAAAAGTTTCAGGTTAAACTGAAAAAAGGTTTGATTCTACCCGAACGACCATGCTGCTTCTGAAGTACATTTTTGTTGCTCTGTGTTTGGGTACTGGAATCAGCGCGTCCGACTGCAGTCACGACCAACTGCGGAAAATCTGCTTTAAACCTGGTAACGAGCGGTTTTCGGATGAAATTCTTTCCGGTGCTCGTAAAACAATTACAATTATTCGATTTGTCACTAATATGACTTACGTACCGTGGCCCCTTACGGATCGATTTCGTAATGACCCTGCTAAAGAAAACAAATGCCGGTAAGTTTACGTAATCACCAAGTACACGGATTGAGAATTTGGGTATTATTTGTCTGAGGACCTTCGGTCACTTTTTACTGTAAAAACTCGTGGAGGTGTCCCTGCTTTTCGTGAACGCTAACTGTGAAATTCGTTCAAAACTAGACATCGTGGTAATTTCGTTTAAATCGATTTTCCTGTTGGTCTTTTGAATTAGCTTCTGGAAGGAAACAGGTCAGTGTGTAAAATCCTTTGCTACGCGATGCTGGAACGAGACCATACGATCATCACCCAACTCCGAACTCATCGACACCGTGTACACATGGGAGTTTATCGGCGCTCTTGGGCATCTGTGCAGTGATCCGTATCGTTTCATGGCTGCATGGAATCACTGTAATGTGGACGACAATCTGTATCGCTGGATCTTTCAGGCCCCATTAGCGGGTAGTGCTGAGGAACTGAAGCAAGATCCTTCCAAACCGAAAGAAATTGTCTGCCGGTAAGCTACCTTCTTGTCTAATAACTCTGAAAGGTTTTAATGAGAGTTCAACCGGATAAACTGTTTTGCAAAGCTTTAAACGTTATCCAATCAGATTACATACATACGATATGCTTTACAGTACAGATTAGCAGACTGTTTGTTTCCTACAGTATAGTGTTATGCCACCTTTTTTAGTCTTCTGGAACGTATGCACGCGAACAAAACTTCCAAAGGCCAGCTTACTGCAAAATGCGGACAGGAAGCTGCTGAAGTACTTCTCACGGATTCTGTGAAACTTAGAGAAGCCATCGCTTGTTCAAAGTAGCGTTCTGAAATCCTTCTTATCGTATAACCTGCATTGGGGTCTAAAGAGACGATTTCAAAAATTTGCTCGAAAACGATATGAGGCACGAATTGTCCGAAAATTTTTCATGTTATACAGTTATATATAAGTATGGTAGCCTGTTCGTACTTTTCTCTGTTATGCAAGTTATTTTGTAAATTTGGAGTCCATTGAGCGATGAATAAAGCGCAGCAGACGTTACTGGATGTCTTGCGAAAACTAAAATGCGATGGCTTGCAGCTTTTACTTCCGGACTAAATATTCTAAGAGCGTCAGTCCGCAAAAGCTCTTAATTTTAAAAGTACCAAAGGTCCAGACACTCTGCCTTGCAGAAAAATACCGACTTATGTAGCCACAAAATGCTAGAAGAAACTAACAAAATCGTTCAAAATTCCATGGCTACCCGAACCGTTGAATCAGAAAAGAACGCTAAATTAGTCAGCCGAAGATTTCAGTTTGCTGGAGTTTGGAGACCCGGGGAGCAGCCATCGAGATGATACATTCTGTTCATATTATCAACCAGAACATCCACAACATCCGCTCCGCATTTTCCTTGCAGCTCCGCTTTCTTGGGTCCGTTCATGTTGTTCAGGAAGGTTTGGAAAATTCTAGAATTTCACCAAAAGACTTCTGTATACGTGTAAAGCATTCCATTATATTACACTTACCGGCACACGTTAGTTTTCGCATTGGAAGTGTCCGGGTCAAACTTGCCAGTTTCAACGTTTTCCGGCTTCATTAGTCGTTCAAACAATCCATGACTCTGACTGGAACAGTGTTCTCGAGCCGCATAGTACCGAATGGGATTGACTGTACCGCAGAGTTTCGCCGTGGCAATGTTGGCTTCGGCGATAAAGATACCACCGTGTTCCAGATGAGGCAAGTTGCGATGTACGTGATCGGGACAGAAAACCGTTAGGTTTTTCGCACAATACCCGGTGGTATTGAGTTCACTGCAGTGCAAACTCGGCAGACATTGTGCAAGTATACAGACGCTCTATATTACGTATGTATGCAGAATACAGCTACGTGCAGGAAGAAATTATTGCGTTAGTTTCATGTATTTTAAACTGTTTATATAATATCATATTTATCTTTCCTATGGACGCTTGATCCGTTTTGCACGTATGCGTAGTGTAAGCACCTTAAATCGATTCTGTACATTTTTTTCATAAGTTAGCAATAAGTCTAATGATAATGCAAGTAGGAGCACAAACCGGCAAAATTTATCCACGGTGGATTGTTGACCATTTGACGCACTCAAAGGCCAGGAAAGCGCAATGTCCTTAAAAGGGTACGGTACGTCAGCACATCGCTGGGCTAGGTCGGCACAATTTGTGCCCTCTTCCGCCCATGCAACGGCGTATATCGCCAAGGTAAATATCAACAGCCGGAGTAAATGTTCCATATTGGTCCAGTTCTTGGGGAGAATGTACGCTCTTGATTCTGTATTCGTTTCGCTATAGACTGTTGTGTACTGCGAACAAAGCGGGCTTTTTACTGAAACTACGACTGGTAGCAGCGGACTGGTTACGTTCGGCTGTTGCACATGTGAAAAAGAATCTTGTACTTTGTAGGCTGGCTCTAGAAAGCGCGCTTTTGTGGTACGGAAGTCGACCGTATTCAGTACATGTGGAAGGGCTGCGCTTACTTTACGGCTAGATAGTTCAGAACCGCTGTTGATCTGTTACTTTCTTGTTCTAATCTTGATCGAGGATTGTGGACAAATCGACCTTCAACCATACAATCAAGTACGATCATCTACAAGCGAACTTTTAGCATGGTCTTGAGAAGGTATATGAGGTATAGCAAGAAAAATAAAACAAACCTGGTTTGTAAGTAACTAACGATTCATACACGAGATAATCTATAACCGGTGCAACGGCAGAACAGCACAGAAAGAAAGTTGGACATTGTCCCAAGAGGTAAAAACTCACAACTACAGTATCTGTATTTCATCTTTATCAGACCAATAACAGTAAGCAGCAGTAACAGTAAGTAGTAAGTGAAGCCAGTAAGTAACAGTAGCATCGCATACAATGCCATTTTTGAGAAATAATAACTCGTAAAGCACTTGCTCTGCCCGCTTATTCAGTTGCTGGAGCCCATTTCTAAAAATTTATACCAGAATGAAGAAACAACTGCCATTACTGCTTTTACTGGCCGTAACAGCTACAAACTGCCAGATTGCAACAGTCATCCGTATCCAGAATGCTGTGGAACAGATTCCCTCTTCAAACAGTGAGAACAACGTTTACCGCTTCACATTTTGTGACTCAGCATTGTTACGTTTTCTTGTTTCAGATGTTCATGACATCCGTTTTACTGATAGCCTGTGTGCCGGCCCAAAGACAAAATCAGACCCTGACGTGCCCGCAACAGTTTTGACACACCGTGAAGAAATTCCGGCTGTGAAATTTTATCTTGGACCACGAGAGGGCAATTTTAGCGAACTGCTCAGTTTGCCTACCGACAGTCAGAAACATATTATTGGTCTGCACAGCGTGGTGGTGATGAGCAATAATCTATCCGTCCAGGAAGCTGAAGCTGCACTGTTACATGCGTGGATGCCTAGTATAGGTATGGCCATAATAATTCTGATTTTATTTTGCTCAAATTTACTGCTTACCTTCAACCTATATAATGCAACCTATGGTTTACAGACCTCTATGCAGCCAGTGCCGATGCACCTGCCAATTTCAAAGAGCAAACTGTCATCCGAATTCTACACCTTAATGCCAGCGAAATGTTGACTTTTACCGGGTACGTGTCCTCCGTCGTACGAACACTGAAGAAATTCAGAGCAGTACAAGTTAGATGTCAAATCTTGCGTTTATGCGCTTTGTTTGGCAAGATGACACATACACGATCAGTAACTTCCGTGAACTGGATGTTTCGGTACTAACTCGTAATGTCGGTGATTTATTGATTTACCAAGGTCACCAGTGATTCGCATAATTTACGCTATCGCCCACTCGGATGAACGTACCGTAGCAAACCGTTCCCACTCATCGCAAAACAGTCTGGACAGCAACCCATCGCAAACCAGCATTTTTGTCACGCCGACCAAACGAATAACCTCGCCTGCCAAAGAAGAATTCACCCGACGTTTGGCTGTCAAAGGGGTGGTTGCATGTCAGGATCAGATTGTTCGCGCTCAGTCTATTCATGTGAAGGGCAACCCGAAAGACTTGGATTTAGCGGAAGTCAAACGGAACCTAATCGAACAAATCGAAAGCTATCGAAAGCAGAGCAATCCAACCTGCAGCAGCGATAATATTATGGATATTCGAATTGGCCAAATGACACATCGTATTCTGTTTTCAGATACATTTCCGCAGTGAGTTTAGCATCTGTTATAACGACAAATCTTTGTGGTCATCTCTAAAGTGCACTGCCCGTAAAGTCAGCAAACCAATCGTTTTCCGTAAAGATTATCATTTTCTGCTGTAGGGTCCACTGGACACATGTCACATATACGATCAGCGTCGACAATAAGACTTATGACGGTGTAATGCTGCCGGACTTTGGTGAGCGAGAGGATCATTCGAATTCGCAAAGATCCCAAAACTTCCTTGGCGCGGATACTTCATTTCACATGTATACGTCGTCACCCACCAACCTGCAGTCTCTTTACCAAATACAACAAGGAATAC
>JAQGAU010002597.1:0-15079 GCA_034698045.1 Paramacrobiotus richtersi
GCGAAAACAAGCCTTTTTCGACTTATCCTCGCACCGTCTTATCGAAATGTTTCGAAATGGGTGGCATTCGAAAGAGCTAGTCTGATTTGTTCCGATGCGTACCATTTCGGTCCATTTCGAAACAAAATGCGTGATAAAACTGATTTTACCAACAATTACAGGCGAAAACAGGCCTTTTTCGACTTATCTTCGCACTGTCTTATCGAAATGTTTCGAAATGGTAGCATGCTCGGCTGCAGAAAATCATATATTGCATGCAGAGTCAATGACACGTCTGTCAGCACCACAGCCAAATCTCCATCGCAGCAAACACGTCAGTTTCTAGGACGCCCAAATGGCAAACACCCAGTGGAACGAAGATCTCGATCGCATCATGGAACAGGCCTCTGACCGGTGATACGCGGTTTTTACTTGTACTAAGCAACTGTTAATGCTACTGTTGCATATAGAGTCCAATCAACCAAGTGAAATACGGATCAGTTGCATTCACACCAGTCTTCGAGTACATTGTATTTCCTTTGAACGCATCACAGCGTTGTTTTCATAATAGTTGTGGGCCGGCCGGCTAAATTCGTACCCTCGCAGGTGACAGCCCAAAACGTGTTTCACTTGTGGCCAACCGGGCCACATTCCGAGGTACTGCCAACGGTTCAAAGAACGAGCGCCATTCGCAAAATGGGCCAGAAACAATTTCGGTCACTGTCACAGCTGGAATGGCTCGACCACATGAACATGCACAGTATGGCGACTGAGAAAACTGTACAAAATTTAAAACACTTTTTTAATATTAAAACCTATAGACAGCGTGTGTACCCATACAGAGTTTGCGCTTCTTTTACAACATTAAGGGATTATCTATGTAGGTGAGAAATTCACTGTATTTTTCCTGCTTACAAATTTACTGCGTCTCTGGGTACATTATTCAGCTATTTAAAAACTGTATGGTGGAAATGTTAGTGATGACTCATCCCCTGATATGGCAGGGCAAGAATCTGCGTCTTGGAGGAAATCCGAACCGAACATTCGGTCAGGCAGATTATTTTGCATTTATCTCCATTATTATACGGCTTTGAAGCAGTGCAAACCGGAATTATGCAAGAGTGTCCGCGATTTTCTGAACAAATTCCATAAACTGGTGGACTGGAAGGGGACGAAAGCGACCAACGTAACAAGTGTCGTGAACGCGCTTTTGTTGCATATTCGTTGTTTTTATGGATTTTCTATGACAGACACAGCGCCAAGACTTTTCGGATTCTAGCGATTACTGATTCCGCAGCTGTCGGTGGTTTCGGGTTCTTGGAAAAAATTGGATCAATACTGCGCCGAGGTACTGCTTGCCGTTTGAACAACTCTCTCGGCGTGGTACCGAAGTTATTGTTCGTACTGTATGTTATTACAACTTACCGGGCAATCACTCTGGGAATCGGTTTGTCCTTCCGATCGCACTACACGGGATGCAGCTTAACCGTGAAAAACGGTAAACTGGGCTGCCGACAGAACGTGCATTCTAAAGAAGCGCAGATGTTATGTGAAACAAAACGTTGTAAATTGTGCCGAAAATTTTGCTACTGTGGTATAATACGCTGACATACAGGATTAAACAGTAGCCGCCGTTCTCGAGTCACCGTTAATCAAACCATTGGTTGCTTGGCGACTGAACTTAAGCCTGCTTATCAATTTTTATTGTGTTCATCACACTTGTGAACTTGCGATTCTCAAGTGGTATATCGCAGTCAACGTCTGTTTACCTTGGAACAATTCACTGGGTGCCGATTTTGATTTTTTTATTTAACTACACATGTGAACGGAGAAAGAACGCGTGGCCCGTCGCTTAAATCTCAACAAAATGACGGTAACAAACCGTATTGAACAAGATGCAATACCGTGCAGCTTCATACGCTCTGGACAAGCATTTAGCTGTTATGTGTGTTTATTGACATATGCTGACAGCAGTGAGATACACGTGTTGTATCCATGATAATGTTACCAATTAGTGTAACTATTACACACGCATAATATAAGAAGATTTGCAAATAATAGGATGTTAAAGGCATCAAGGTCGTCGCAATACCTGTCGCCGTAGCAATTTATTATCAAAGCAGTGTGTGTGTACACGTATGCTACCATGGTACAGCAATAAACACATTTTTAACAGACGTATTGTTTAGCCCATCTTTTTCTTAAAGGTTAACAGTATTCTAGACTGTGGTTTCTGTTGTAGCGGACCAAAGCTTGCAGTTGTGGTTAGTGGTTACTTCAGGAATTTATGTGCTAGCAATTTGCCATTTTCTGATTCAAGCGGAATATTACAGCATTTCTGCGAATACTGTCAATACCGCACAAAACAGAAAACCTGGCGTTTAGCATCTTGTAGAACATTGGAACGATTACTACACCGGCACTCACAGTGTTTAATCAGCATTAACACTAGATGTACCGAGAAGTTTTAACAGACTGACACAAACGGGCATCTTAAAATAGTGCGACGAAATTTCTTTACGAAATACGCGTATGATCTTTGCTTAAGCTGGAAGTGACGGAGTTCAGCGCGGTCTATGAGGCGCTGCAAAATGTAGATGTGGAGACTGTTACGAAAACCACTTTTGAAATATGACTTGTGTTTTTTCGCAAATCGCACCTGAATGCATAACAATGTAACATGTATCAAGAGTCTTTTTCTCGTTCTCTGTAAGCTAGAACAATTAAGCAAGTGGCCCGTTTGAGCAAACTCCTCCATACCGAAAACAGCGCCTCATACGAAAGCAGAAGATCAGTGGTATTCTGGACAACCTCGAGCCAACCAGCACCCACCAACACAATAAGCAGACAACCCTGAACGCGGCTCTCCACTTGCTGTTTGCATACCTCGAAGGCAACCGAAAGCATACATCAGGTGTTGGGAATGGTGAGTTTGTGCTGCAGTCGTACACAGACGAGCGGGTCGGTCACAAAAGGCGCTCACAGAACCTGACCAGAGTTCTTACCAGTGTCAACGAGACGGCTGTCAGTTCTACCATCAAATCCCCATCCCTACCCCAGGTCCACCGCTTCCTTGATGCACTGGCAGCGAATGTGCAGTGGAACGACGACCTGGACAATGCGATGGTCCATGCCTCCGACGGGCGCTACAGCTTCAATTATAACTCTTGCAAATACTGACTAGGATCATGCACTCTTTTCCACGTTGAGTTCCCTGAACCTTAGTTAAGAGACTACTAACACAAACTGGAAGATGCCGTACCCAATAGTTCTGAGAGGTTCGCTAGACCTAATACGGCTTTGAATGATTAAGTTAAAACGTTTATCCAATACTTTCCAAACCTACGCCACAGCAGTGCTAGATCGAATTCTGCAGTATTTCACACTGGGGAACGAAGCGTTCACTGGTAGAACACTTTGGCCGTTTGCAGTGAAGCGGAAGTCTTTCAGACAAGCAAAAGACACTTACCATTTTTCAACTGAAACGTCTACCGCTGCGCTTGGTTTGCATCGCGTAGTGGTCATTCTCAACTCAACACTAGCAGGAGCCAGCGGAGGAAATACTCAACAGTGTGGGAAACGTGGTGTGACATCGTAACAATGACCTTCTCTCAGCAATATGTATTGTGTGATTCTTAGCAACCATCTTTTCAGAAACGGTAATCTGTGAGTGAAACACTTTTTGCAGAATATTTCCAATTGTTTCTAAATTATCATGATTAATTTTTGAACAATATTTCCCTTTATTTTTGAATTATTATAGTTACTATTTTGAATATTATTTCCAATTGTTCCAACCACATTTAGCTGATTTATATATTTAGCTGATTTTTATAGCAATAAATTCACATAATCCATGTTCCAATAACCGAGCAATATTGTTGATTATTTAGACTCTTAGACGCTTTAGACTCTTATTTAAACGTCGTGCGGCATGTGCTTGGTCGCGAGGATGAATACGCTCCCCGTGAACCGTGCCCATACTTTGCGGCAGAGGAGCCGCAAAACGCATTGGAAAAGAAGGAGCCAAAGCGTATACTTATAAAGATTGTAAAAGGGAAGATCGTCAAAAAACATGAAGAAAAATATTATCAGCCACCCGAAGAATAGACGGTGCTAGTACATATCTGTAATATTTTTGAGTCGTTGTGGGTTTGTTGTACTATTGTTCCGTTTGTGTTATTACCATAAACTGATGTGTGGCGTTTCTTGTAGCAATGTGTCACTTGTAGTACTAAGAATAAGACCGAATGCTGTGTGGAATAAAGCAGTAGTCAGATGAGTTATAAATAAAACATGGAATAAAATATGAAAAAACAACTACAATCAAAAATCAGCGTGCAATAATGGTCATCGCGTCTGGAATAATTTGTGGAGCAACGTTTTTATGTAATGCAGGTCAAGCAAAACATATTCTGCAACATCAGTCGAGCAGATTAAAGATACCGAACAGTCACAAAGATTTAGCTCAGTGTAAATACACAATCAACTGGCTACTGGGTAGGGACCCAGCTGAGTTCCCGCCAACAGCAGTAGCAGCCACCTGAACTTCCACTGCCCGAGGTCAATCAATATGCCGACCTTGACGACTAGCTTGCCGAAGCTCCTGCACTGGACGAAAGGCCCGCTAATCTCGTTTTGACTGATGAAGTACCGAACGATGCATAACACCAGCTTCTTTTGGGACCGCACGATGGCGGAGGTTCGACTCAGAAAAACTGTCGTAGAGGCCGGATCTTTGCAGTGATATTTCCACCAGAGTAATGGTCGTTAAAAGACGTCAAAATGATGTGTGCCACCCATTCAAGAAAACTGATAGTTGGTCTCTCGAAGATTTTTCGATTGTCCTCAAGTTCGTCTTGACCATCGCGTTCTGTGGTGGTGGTCTCTCTACCTTAGAACTAAGGTAGAGAGACCACCGCTGAAGAACGGCGATGGCCAAAGACGATGTGTCCGACGGCACACTTTCGCAGATATTCCAGGGCTTTGTGGTCGCAACACCATTTCAAGAAGCAGCTAAAAGTTGTATGTTTACGATTTGTGCGCGCTGACAAGAACGGAAATTTATTGAAGCGTTTATGTATAAATAGGAAGTCTGTTAACTGTCTCTATGAAACGCGTGACAAAATATCTCTTCGTAACAGCCCACATAGAAAGTTGCTGCGAAGCTACACGTGCGCAATACGTAATGTAAAGACGCAAAAGAAACATTTTCTTTGGTTCCCTGTTGATCCGAGTCGTAAAGTGCAGCAGGACGCTCGAAAACAGTCAGTTAAAACAGCTGCCTTTTCAGAAATCAACCAAATTTGCGCTAGCAGTTTCGTCTTATAGCATAGCTTGCTCGTTACGATGCCCCACATGTTAGAAATGCTGTCGGCCTATAAGTACATTCGGGTTTTACCTTACGCTACCACAGAAATTATAGTGAATGGCGGCCAGGTTGGATCGATAGCATGGACGCGCTCGAACGCTTCCGCGGTCTGGAAACGCTCAGTCGCAGTATATGGTCGGGGGGTCGCAACGTGGTAGGTTCTGTATCCCTGGCCCTAACTAAACTTTTATGTGCTAATTTTAAATAATAATCATATTGACCACAACACGACTGTGGACACTCGATCGCGGAGCGTCTGTCCGTGGTCAATAATATGCGCCGGCTGCCAGCGCCAGCTTGTCGCACTTGGCTTGCCTCGAGAAACTGATGGCGGTAGACAGGGATGCAAGCGTTTCCTCGAGTGCGTCAAGGAGTCATCGAGCCTCTTCTCGTTGTGAACTGAGCGGCGAAGACAACACATGAGGCTGCGATGGAATTTGCGTGTACGACCCCACGTTCATTCTGGGTATCTCTAGCGACGAAGAACAAAGTAAAGGAAGAAAAGAATGAGGATATTTTGAATAACGGTAACTGCACTGATGGGTGCAGCATGTACACGAATTCACGTGTAACACCCACTGCTCAGAGTGATGGACATTTGTGTAACCTGGAGTTACAGGACCGTCTTGCATCGGATACTAGCCCACCCAATGCAAAAATGTGCCGTAGGAGAAAGCACCTGCGTTGGCGCTTGCTATTCCAGGTGCCAGCTCAAAACTTTCAGATGTTCTTCCAGCGTAAAGCCATTAGGGAACTGAAACCGTGGAAATGAACGTCCGGTTTCTCGAATCCAGTCTCAGTAACTGAATTGTGGAAAATCTGCCAATACGTTTGCAGTGGCGCTTACATAGTTTACCGATTTGTTAAAGGATTTGATCCAAACAAGAACACTCTCGACAATTCTCTAATACTTTGCGATCAGCTTATCACGTGATACATAGAGTACTCGGTACCTTCGATTAGTTCGTATGACAGCTGATGGTAAACTTGATCGTTGTTTGGACATAAATAACAAAGCCGTGCGAGTCAACAAGATCGACAGCAGCAGCTTCTATTTCGCTCGTAAGTAAGGAAGGAGGCTGCATTAAAAATGCAGCAAAAGGTACGTGGATCACTGTACTACTTCCTAATATCCAGGTGCTTAAGAAAATGTGCAGGGAATTTGTACTTCTGTTAGTTTATTTGCTAAAGTGCTAAATATCAGTAAAGTGTAACTACTTGCTAGCTCAAGCGGCATCGTCAAAGTTTCTTTTAAAGGAAGGAAGGAATAGAATGTTCTGCCATAATTGGTTTTACATACGGACATTGGGAAGAATGTCGCCACAGGACAACATGTGCTGCTCACTTACCCAAAGCCAAAAGCAGGATACTTTTTTCACGGCCGCTGGTTCAAACCCAATGGTTTTCCACACACGAAAACTATCCTTGATTGAGCCAGAGGTATGAAGTGACACCCAGAAATCTACAGCCAGCAAATTTAACTGTGAAAGGTCACCATACAAATTCCCAAAGCGATATTTTTGTCTGTGAATGTGAGCAAAGCGCCGCCAATCAGTGCATCCAAAGAACTTGGAAAGAGTATAAATTCCTGCAACGAAGCTTGTGTACAGCTCTACATACTGAATGAAGTGTAAGCTTCTGTCGTTCGGTAATCGAAACAAATCTTAACGGCAGGTCCTGTGCACAGAAATCGTGGTTGCTACGCGATTGAATGTCCCGCAGCTCACGAAATGCTCAGCAGAGGTTGCTACGGTTGTAGAAGTCGTTGCGTTCGGCATGTTGCGCGTAGCTGCTTGTCACTCTTTATGGACTAAACTTATCGAACCGCTGGAACTCTTCGAGAACAACATCTAGCTAAACGGCCATGAACTTCGCAAAGGACGTAACAATCGGCGACACACTTTTAATAATAACTCACGCGTACAAAAAATCCACAGCAAACTTATCGTCTCCCCTCTTTAACGGCGTTGGCTTGTCCATAACAGTTACTAGCTAAATTATCCTTGTAATGACTACCCTAGTTGAACGTGACTCCAACATTTTCGACAATAATCGTAAACATAATCGGTTTCAATATCACATGAAGCCAACAGATTATTACAGACCACCAGAACCTTAAGCCGTGTGTTTCGGTGACCAACAATCTACAGTACTACAATATCTTATTCAAAAAATCAGTACTCAGACCGAACATGACTATTAAACTCATCTGTTTGCCGAATCCTGTTTTCTGAGAGAAGCAGAGCATTACGGTATCGTTGCAAGATACCGTTAATGCCGCTCAAAACAGAAAGCTCTGCCAGGCGTAAATGTACAAAACGACGAAAGCACGAATAAGAGAGATTTTGATGCTTACAGAGTACTGATAGCTGATTTGCAACTGCCAGTAAGATGTAAAATACTAAGCAAAGGAAAACGAATTACGCTGATCAAAACACAATTACAGCGAACGATTATTACAAAAGAGGCAATATTCCTGTCGGTGATCTGGCAAGGGACAACGACGAAACGAAGGTAATCCCAAAAAAAACCTTCCACTGGATCACTCGAAACATTACTGTAAAAGTTTTAGTCAACCATTTGTTTTGCTAGCACCAGAGCGAGAAAACTACGTCAAGTTCAGCCTTCATAACTGGAACGATTATAAAAAGCGTTGACGAATCATGTGGTATATCGACTGTGCTATACAAAGGTCATGAGCGTTAGCAGGTGATGATTGCTTTGATATTTACAATTCATTCGACTTCAGAGCTGGTACTAGCAATTGTAATATCTCTACTCTGTGTAACACTGTATTAACACCAATACACCACAAATCAACTGCAGCAAAACGGAACGGAACGGAAAGCAAAACGGTTGAAACCGATGCCGAAGTTAACGTAGAAATCCAGCGAAAACTATACCAGCAGTAAGATAAAACGGTTAGGATGACACTAGTGCACACGCATGCTAGATATCAGAAGCGTAATGTCTGGGACATTGTGCTTCCGGCTAGCTATACGCGAACCTTGTTACTGCACCGAAACGTTTCAACTGCCAACATGCCATACCAAACTGATAAGGAAAACCACTGCACTTGTCCTTGTGGCGTAGCTGCGCCTATTCTGTACTCTGTAGTACGTAGCATACATTTATTGTGTGTTGTGGTTCTTCCCGAGCGGCCGTATTCAAGTGAATACGTGACAACTGGCCTGAAGGATTGTGGTACTGACTCACTTAGTAGTGCATGGGATAAACTCCCGTGGTAATAAGCAGTCCTAGAAGTTTAGAACCTCCGCGGTTCCGCCAGCGGGTTCCGAAAATCGATGCTCTTGCTCAAGTTCGAGCCGAGCACGATGAACTGGAGGTCGTGGAGATCCCGATACAATTGTTTCGCGAAGCTGCAACAGGTCACGGATCGGGACGAGCAACGCCAGTTGCAGCATGTAGTGCTATGGTGCTGTATAGTCAGTGTGTGTTAAGGTCTTTGTCGAGCGGCCGTATTAAAGTGAATACGTCCTTTGTTTCACTTTGCCTATCGCATCATCCTTGCAATTTCTAGATCGTCAGGAAACCATCGATTCCAGGAAAACAGCATTCTAGCACTGAAGACCCAGAGTTTAGCTGACGTTGTTGGTCGATGTTTCGACGAAACGAGACTAAAAAGAGTCCTTATGTTAATGCAACAGTCAATGTCGGCCGATAACATCAACCGTATCTAGATGGAAGGTGAGCAAGTAAATATTAACTGACCTTTCGCATAAGTTAAAAATTATAAAATATCCATGAGTTCCGTTTCCGATGGTTTCCTAAGACAAGTTTTTGCAAGGAATCGCAGAAGTATAAAGGTACTCAAATGAACAGATGGTGTACATGCACCACAGCGAACGCAATGTGTTCAAAGCATCTATCTATATAATTCACTAAGGGTTTTCTGTATGTCGAGTCACTCTGAACGATCCACTCATTCAATTCTCAGGTGCCATATATCATTCTAAAGCTTATGTTGTCTACTTCTGCCATCGAAAGTAAAAACTGGGAAAAACAAACCCATTCAGGAGAAACAGGCAATTTTGCCCGGGTTCACCCAGTTTTATATATTAAGCCTTTTACTGCTATAAGGAGGCTGATTATGATTTTAGGGTCACTGGCGATCTGTCATTGGGTGACAGTGTACGAAGCGTAAGTCGTTCCAGACGGTCGCGGTCGCCGGTTGCACAATATGATGCCAGCGCGATCGTGCCGAAGCGGCTCCTCCGTGGGAAATCAACAGTCGCAGCATCCTGATGCGAGGTACAATACTGAAATTCATTGTTTCTTCGCGTTCGTAACTCACGTTCGAAGGTGTCAGGTTACGATTTTGGTTGTTTTTACAGTGTTTGAACTTTAGCCGTAGCACCGCTTCCCTTACACACGAAATATTTTAGTATGCACTATGCAGAAACGGTTGTCATTGGTAATATGTCTACGTTAGTGCGCTGTTGCATGGTACAGCTGTAAGGCACTGAAGGAAGCACCAGAATTCTCCTGCCTTATTTGTTTAAGGATGCACGCTTTTGTGCAGTGCCCGGACCCCCAACCGAAACCTAACGGAGGCTGGCGTCACCGGAACACTACCGCAGGCGAGCGTTCAATCACCTAGGCCCAGATGTACGTCCCACAAAGTGCAGTTTTATACATGCTTTGTTCTAGAAGTCAGTGCCGAGCTGAGGACGAAGTGTCAAAAGTACCGCGACATGGCTTTCCGCTACATCGACCATGACGTTGAAAAGTCAGAAACGTATTTTGTCCACTAGGGGTTCAGGATATCCCATGTACTTGCTGGCTGTATTAATTTTTGCATGAAGCGTACCGTACAGTGCAAGCGTTGGGTTTCATGTTGAGACGGATAAGAGTGAACCAAAAAAGTACGTTGAGGTTGTGCACACCTCTCATTCTGCACCGTCTGCCTCCATATAAGCTGTACAGTGTGACCGTGAAGTGTGTACGGTAGAACAATATGGTGTATCGGTTTCTCGTGAATAATGAACAACTGAAGAATTGCAAATACTAGCAACTGTTATGATTGTTAACAGCAAATATACAGCAGTTATTAGTTATGACCAGTAAAAGTCAAAGAACCTGATCTGGAGGAGTTAAACGACGAGAACGTCAAGGGTGAAACAGCAACAACTAGCAAGCCTCAATAATTTGTGAGCGACTTACCCGTGTCTGTTCGTGAATGTGGGATAACCAGAAAAACTAAAATCTCGGTGAAGCATTAACTTAACGAACCGGTTCCCGTACATGGCGATAAAGCACAAGCCACAGATTTTGTTCAACATTATCAGCTGAAGATTATTACAATAATTTATTACTTGGTCAGGAATGATTTTTCTGCAGAGATTTTGTGTAGGATCAGTGGAATAATTATCCTTAAAACAATGACTTCTTCGAGAACTGAAGCCACATTCGAGGCTAATGAATACGGTACGCTGTATTCATTAGCATTAAATGTGGCTTGGTTTCTCCGAAGAAGTCATGGTTTTGAGGATAATAATTCTAATGCTGATGAATACAGCGTACCGTATTCGTTAGCCAAGGTATTTAATTTCACTACCCAAAATGGAACGCCATGTGGAGCGAAAAACAATGGCCGCTCTTAGCAACTGTAAGAGAAGTGTACACACATACGTGGTTCACCTCATACAGTGTGCATCCGCAGTCTGAAAACTTCCCCAGTAAGAACGAGAGAGCATATGCGTAATGGGCCGACTATTGCAAATTTCTTGGCCATGCACCCGTGCTTTGAAAAGGTCAACCATACCGGGCCACAGTATGGTTTATTCAGAGAGCAGAGTCGTGGATACAGCAGTCTGTTATCGTTTTATGTTAAAGGCAGCAAGGCTGACATGGGTTTTCTTCAAAAGCCTGAAGGTATGCTGCATAATCTGCTTTGAATGTAAGACATGTCACATATCTGATCGCATTTTTCGCACAACAACCAAGTGTAATCTTAGTGCAGCGATTGGCAATTGTGTTAAAGTGTAAATACGGTGCGTTGGTGTGCAAATAATATTTTTAAAATTCTTGGCATAATAGCCCACGCACTACGCAAATTCCGGGTTGTGTCCGAAATATCGTTGTGTTGCGTGTTGAGGGGGAATGGGGTGTGCTGCGCCCTGTCGCCTCTGGGACCTCTGTCAGGGTGTATTACTTATCGCTGTACAGACCAAATAGCTATTGGCTATTTGGCCTATACAGAAGCTGTATTCTTCATCACAGGCAAAAAACTAGCGCTCCTTTTACAAACAAAGGACGAGCCACAGAACATATACTGCGTCTTGGCGGCGTCTTGCAGCAGTGTTACGACAGCGGCGTCCTCCATGCTCTGAAACAAGATTATACTGGAGAAAGTGTTTGGGGTAGGCTAGTCTACACTCACATAAAGGTCAAGGTTCCGAATATTCAACAAAAATTCTCCTCCTCAATCAGCAAACGATATCTGGATTCTGTTTGGTTGATTAGAAACCAGTACTGTATCAAGATTCATATTTGCAAGATGAATCTAAAAATCCACTTTATGGTATACCCGATTCACCTGAATCTGCAAATGAATCGTTCTCGAGTCAGACCCTCGTCACCGCCCGTCAAATTGCGATCAAGTACGAAGCGAGCGTTCGAGAATCGAGAAAGAGTGTAATCATCGAAGAGCACAGTGGGAAATGAGCGCGCGGTACATCAATGACACTAACAACATAAAAGTGCAAAGACAACTCTTTGGACTGTTTCTTGCAATCTGTTTGCCATCAGTTGTAGTCGATTTATTGGCAGCAGCGCAAGCTCGCTTTTTAATTAGGAAGCTTAGTTCCGAGAATGTTTTGTGGTGAATAAGTGAGATATCTTTCGCAGGAATATCTTGTCCGAAATAAAACTGCGGCAACGCCAGGATTTATATCATGCCGCGAAAGTGGTCATTTGTGCTCTGAGAAATTTACTCTGGACCGGAGTGGCATTACATAGCCGACCGAGACAAAGAGCCTGATGACGTGCATGCCGAATGCCGCAGCTCCCACTGCACGCGGTTGGTACAATCCCTGGCAATTTTGACCACGCTGCTTTGATGTATAGTTATACCATAGTTTGGCAACTGTTGTATTGGTAATCGCACGTTCTCTGGCAGTAGAGGTCATTTCCGTATTTCGTATGAAGTGATCACACTAGCAAGCAGTCGTTTTAAAATTTAAGCTATGAGCTTCTCGAGATATTACACTGCTCGGGGAGCATTCGGCAGCCATTTAGCATACGGATGTGCTCATAGCGGAAGTGGAGGCGCATGTTAAAAGCCTTTGTCCTGTTATTACATTTGGTAGTAAAGACAGACAGGACGTTTGGCGTGAAGTATAGTAACCCGATTTCGAGATTAGCACCGATAGAGTGTCCACAACCTCGACGAAAGAGAAGCATGCACAGAATCTTATCAGGCTCAACTCCAGCCAGATCGAATGGAGTTCATGACAATCTCGACTCGAGAACTACATGTCCTTCACCGAAGGAACTGTCGCATGGCAGAAGGAGGCACTGCTGAACAGCGTAGTGCTCCGAGCCTTCAGGGACTTTGTCAGTGCTTGCCGCCCAAGAGACCCAACCGAGCTATCGTATGAGGAGCTGGTTAAGAAGCTCGACGATACGTATATCAGGGTCATCTTCCAGTCCAGTGAACGGGCTTCGTTCTTTCGGTCTCGCCAAAAGAAAGAAGAGACACTGGTGGAGTTCCAACGAGCTACGCGACAAGACATACACATGCAATTTCCCATCGACCATCCCGAAGGATATCCTCAGTGCTGTGTTCGTCGCTGGAGATTACAGTCACACCACCAGAAGGCATCTGATGTCCGAAGGACTGAAGTCGTTCGACGAGACTCTCCTAGTAGCTCAGAGATTCGAAACCGGACAAGAACAAGCCCAGATGAACAACAATCTTGAGCTTACGACTAGGGTGAACGCGGTGTAAGCAGAAGCCGTTTATACCAGAATGGCGGACAGCAACTTGATGTGGGCGCATGTAAAGGTCAACGGACAGCAAGCAACATTTGAGATGGACGCCGGATCCGCAAAGACAATCGCATCGAGTGGTCAGACTAGTCAACCCGGAATGAGCAGATTCGCGACCTTCTAGGACGTCTTGACCACAAGTACTGCAGACGCCAAACCGACCATGGTCACAGTGAAGGTCAACGGGCGGCTAGTCACATGTGAGCTGGACACAGGACCATAGCGACAAAGAAATGTCGATACAACAGGTACGGAAAAAGGCGCCTACGGATCAAAATCCGGTGTTTACTGCCTCCAGGACGGTCGGTGACACGGAAATTCCTCCAGCAAGCATCAACACCGGTTACTGTTATAACCGTAATACAAAGCATAACTTTTTGCGCCACTTGAACATCAATAATGCTAATTTTCTGCTTGCGAGTAGGCGGGATGGGTGGTGTGACCATTTAAGCCGCCGTCTACTTTGCTTTAGGTCCCGCTCCGTTCTCCCGGAAACCGACCGTTTCCTGCGTCTCCAGACACAGAGCGGGCGCTTTTTCCGCTCTCAACCACCCCGTCTACTGTAGAAAGCCGAAGAGCACTGAGCCGAACTCATGATGCCCGAATAACTTTTCTCGGCATCGTAGGAAGTGATTGCTCATTAGTTATTACAACTTACCTGGACGCTAGGAATCGATTTGCCCTTCTGATACCACAAGATTGCAGGTAACTACAACTTGAACATGGAAATTAATAATGAACGGGGCTCGCGAGCAACCAAACATGCATAAAATACCATAGACACTGCGTTGGTATAACATGTTGTGGATTACGGCGGAGCTGTCGAAACTCGAGACAAGACTGCGGGTTTGAAGAACTCGTTCAGTAAACGTTGCTGTAGCATAAAAATGAGTAAAACCTGTCACCTGTGGTAGTTCGATCGCACGACGATGCAGTATAGCTGCGGTTTCCCGAAGCACTAGGTAATCCGTTCATTGGGTGCTCAGCGACTGTGATATACATATACCTGTCGAAACGACGACCGGCATACGACTTTATTACTGCTGTACGTTAGCCAGACAGAAACTAACTGAACAATGAACATTAGAAATAATACACTATACATTGTCCAGCTGCTAAGCATAATACTGCGGTCACTCAGCCGATAATTGCGAGAATACTAGAATACTACAGCGATTCCACTTGAAATTGATTAACTGTTTTTATTCGATCAATCACACATCGGAGCTTTTGATTGTCAGGTGTCTGGGTGAAAATTTTTGCTTCTTTTAGCTAAACTCGTTTCTCTGCAGTAGCAAGTATGTATTACGACCAGTTGTTTAAACCGCTATATTTTTCGATACAGGAACATATTTCATCCGCGATACAGTATTTGGAATCCCCTGACTGATTGTTTTGCATTTAGAGAACGCTGATAAAACCAACAAGTCGATGACAGTGCTGTTCTTGTGGTCTTGATTGTCCTTGACCTTTATGATGCTGACGTTCATGCTTTATGATAAAGCGCAGCCACTTTCTGGTTTCGTTAAAATGGCTCAACAGTATGTCTTCAATGGTACTATGGTTAAACCATCCGGGCTGTACGGTACCTGTTGGGTGCCAAACGTAAACGTTCACGCTGAAAGAATTGCTGCTTTGCATGATAAATCCGTTTCTCAAGCGTCCCAACCAGAGGCGGCTCGAGGTCCGGCCGAAGGGGGGGGGGGGCGGGGAACC
>JAQGAU010002598.1:0-15074 GCA_034698045.1 Paramacrobiotus richtersi
CTGTATTTACTCATCCTTTTGGCAACAGAGCTTCACCTGTTCATTGCAGTAACTGCACACTGCGAAACGCAGTGCCAAGTTGATTATGGACATTACAAACGGATCAATATCTTGTACGACGAAGATTCTTTGAAAGACGTATCTTTCGATAAAGACACCATAATCGTCCTTCTTCTCATATGTGACTTCCTCCAGTAACAGTGCCATGTAATGAATCAAGTTCAGCAAATCTTGGACGCACACAAACACATTCATCCAGGCAAATATATCATTGGTCATCTGCACAATATCCAACAACGCTGCCGTGCTGCGGCGACAAAACACCCATTTCTCCAGTGCCGCCTTGGAGGTGCTATCGGCTACTTTCAGTAACCTGGCATGATTTCTAAAGCTTTTCCCAACTGCTAGGACTATCAAGAAGGTCAACATTTGACTACTGTTCGTGACAGATAATATAAACGATCTATGTAATGTTTCGCTCGCTTTCCATAACCAATATGGACCGACAATCAATCCGAAAAATATTGGCTCAGGAGACGTCCATGTTTCGTTATCATCTTCCGAGAGTTTGTCCTCTTCCGTTACTGTGTGCCGAAAGTGCAGGAATGGTGCAATCACTGTGATAAGGATCCAAATGAGAGCCAAAGGAACGGCGATCTGTGACCACTTTGGTCGTTCTCGTTTGATGCTGTTTGGATTAGAAATCAGTGAAGACGATAATTTATACAGCAGTTTCGGTATACGTCTGCCTTTCGTGTACATAATTGTGAAGATGATTGGTATCTGAAAATGGAAATTTTAACCATATTACTGACTGCTGCTCTAATAGCTCGCTGTCGGCTTACCTGGATTTGAGATGATACAAAGCAAACAAAGCTGATAAGCGAAAAAAACTCCAAGTCCTTTATCTGGTCAAGGTACAGATCGATATAGTTCCCGATACGGATAACCGAATATGCCATGCCCAAACATAGCAGAACTACCGAATATGCAATCAAACACCAATTAACTCTGGAGCTCTCCGGTGATTCTGCAGGCCTGGGATAGTCGACAGGCAGTACACCGATAATCTGGAGACATCTCCAAAAGTATTTTGGGAGAACCACTGGAACGTGAGCTTTTATTCGTTGGACATCGTTCTTCTGCGTTTGCTCAGGCGCTATCATGATTCACGTTCGAAGCGACTAAGAGGAAAAAATCAGCTCGAGCTTACGAGGTTCTTCGCGCTTATTGCAAAGTTTAGCGACAGATGAAGGAGACAGGAAAGCAGCAGTTAGTGTAATAAGCCTGCTGAGCATAATCGTTCAGTTTGTTTGCTTTGGACGGATGCATAGGATCGCTTCCATTATCCGGCTCTCGATTATTCCAAATGTAGAATCGACGACTGCCACGAACCGACAACATTACCTACTCATAACTGTTTGAACAAGGGTATTCTTTTTCAGTCCGTTCTGAATGCTTTCACCCATCCTCCTCCTTGCATGTCTTTGTATAGCAGGTACGAGAATCCAGAGCACTTGTACATGGATCGCTCCTTCAGTTCCAGAGCGACTGCGGTACATGTTAAATCCATTGCTTCTGTAGCGAAATTTGCTTACGTGGATTTTGTGAAATTTTGTGAAAATCCCACTGTAGTCAGCGATTGACTTATGGGAGTATTCCCGTTAATTAACCATGCAAAAACGAGAATAAACAGGCAGTCATTGTGTTTTTAGAAAATTATGTTAGGTTTGCATTCTACAAGGTAATAATCTGACAGCTTATTCAGTGAGTGTACGAAATGCAGTTTCGTATGAATGTTATGTGATTTTGATTTCTCCGCGGCTGACGAATACATACAAGTAGTCCTTTATTTGTTCGCTGTAGTACTTCCATAGTAAAGGAACTGGAGTGCACTGTACCAGCTGTACACATTACAAACACATTAAGCAAATTTTTCTGACCGTTGGAACATGCGGCATAACAATTCATTAATATTTGTTTGCGTACGGGCAGCTGTATGTATTGTCTTATCTCCAGATCTAAGAGGTAAACAGTCAGTTTCACGGTATGACATATTACAATATACAATAAAACCGTTGAATTGATGCCGCAGCAGCTTTTCTGAGGCAGTCGACATTCCCGTTGGCGTATATATGCTTACGAGAATGGGACCGCATCAGGATCTTCTGCGTTTCGTATTTCAGTCAACAAAGTGTACCGTGTGTTGTATTTTCAGGATTACGGTGACCCCAGCGTTGTACTAGTTTAGTTTAGTTAGTTTAATGAGGTTTAACGTCCACCAGTACAGGAAAACTCTTTCCTCTTGCACCAGCAGACCATGGCTGTAGCAAAACAAAGCAGAGCGTGCTAAGCGTTATAACAGTATGAACAGACTAATGGCCGGTCAGGCATTAAATGAAAACAGTTCAGCTAATCGAATTCAAATAATCGGAATGAACATTATCCCGTATCCAAGAAACGTCCTTCCAGTCGACGACATCCAAAGCATTACGAAATCTGGATAGCGACAAGTAAGCCTCGGGTGGCAACAGTACTGCGTTCCACAGTTTGCACATGCTATGAGCAAACGATACTAGACAACTAGACATGTTAACCATGTACAGGATATGTGCTTGCTTATGTAAAAGAGCGGATTCGTACGGTTGGCTGGCTTGCTGCATTTTATACGAGCCTTACATAGTTGTAAACGTGTACGGTATCATGCAAGTTGTAAATTTTATCATGCAAGTTGGATCATGTAGGTGCAGATACATTCTGCATACTCACAGACTCACAGTCGTCAACAGTTGACACTTTGAAACTGCCGAATTCAACGAAATGCCGTTAATTACCGCAAGCGCATTTTGTTTACGATACTCGTACATTTTTCTGTGCAGTAAAAAGGTGTGTGTCTTTATTCTTTGCAAAGCCGGTAGAACATGGAAAACTACTCCGCAAACACAGCTTGCCAACTCACGAGTTAGGGGTATTGTTTTCGAAAACACCATTAGAGCAGCGTTTTTTGCCCGGCTTGAGCTTCGGCCTATTATTTATCAGTTTCTGCAGCAACGTCAGTACCGATACTGAACTAAAGACTACTTGAACACGGTGCTTAGTCCTCATCGCTCAGTTAAATTGCTTTATCATCACTTGCTTAGAAAAATTAGTGATATTTTAAATAATCCTTACTTTGGCCGAATGCTAATTATCGCAAAAGTCTCTGCACGAGATGCGCTTTTGCTGGCGTGTGTGGTTTTGTTAGTGAAGATTCAGCCAGGTAAGACATCGGAATTAAAACATGCCAGCTGATGGTCAATAAGAATCAATATTCCATTTAGTTAATGACATATTTTTGCATAAGTGGTTGGCCACAGATTTCTGTCATGGTAACAGTCCGTTTTTGCGTCGCCTAACTGCATGTTCTGAGCGAAAATATATTCTGTGACGGTCGTTTACAGATTACGATGCCTTTACAACATTCTATCATGTAGGAATTTCGGCTCCAAGCTCCGCATCCGGAAATGCTGCTGGTACGCCCAAATGCCACATGATTCCATGTAAAATGCCTCCATGCCGGCCACCAAGTTAGTCACTACTGTAGTATTCTTTTTATCAAGCTCTTAAATGAGTTACAAGTATCCATGCAGACGTTCTTCGGTTATAGTACTGACTTGTGTGACTACTTATTATTGAGCAGGTAATATATGATTAACTTGTTAATCATAATGATATGGCTCAATGTGTTCGTATCACAAAGGATACGTTAATTCTTTCCCGTATCTGACCAACAGGCGTTCAAGCAAAGTGCAGCTGCGGGTGTGTGTTTCCAAAGAAAACCCGTTCGGTAGACATGGACGCATAGACGCATGGACGATTCCGGCATCAAGACTCGAGAACGCTTCCCTTTCGTTCTTTATGGATTTGTTTGAGAAATAGTTGTTTTTTATTTTGATTGTAGAGCTCTGACTTTGGTATTGCACGACTACACAGTGCGTAGTCACATGCTGGAAAAAGCCGTCAGTTTATATAATGAACTGAACGAATTTAAAAGACTTTCAAACATGATATTCGAGACTGAGATTTTCACAGATTGTCTATATGATACCGGTTTGAAATTACTTTGGCACGTTCTTTCACTAGTCGGTTTGCGGTTGAAAGGGACCATAGACAAGTAAAGAAAAGTAACGTTATTTGGCCGGATACCGACGAAAGCCAATAGAATGATCCATTCGTCTCAAATTCATCACCAGGAACACCAGCTGTATTAACTGTGGTGTTGTCAGCAGCAGCGGCTGCTGCGCACGAACTATTCCGTAAGTTTCGTAACAAACCCGCTTGCAATTCAATTATCTGGATAAGATCGAACTTCAGCTGTTGCAGATCCTGTTTCGAGTCCCGCGCTTGATAGATCAGGCGTGAAAAACGATGAAAAACGTGAAAAATAGTCCAACTAACTAGACGAACGAAAGCTTTACCGCGGCGTTCGTAATCGGGCATTTTGAACGAATCGCATAACCTTACCGCTCCCAAATATTCTTTTGTAATGTATGCGAATCCAGCAGCAGAAATGGCTGTACCGTTGTTAGACAATATCGCTTTTCGTATTGCTTGACATTCTTCATGAATAATTTTGTCTTCCGTCTGCAAGCCATGCTGTTGAGCCAAGAAACCCAATCTTTGTCCCTGATCAGCCAAAAAATCCAGAACAAGATTTAGCCCATTTAACTAACTTTTTGCTATTTTATCTAAGTTATTAAAGGTAAATCCATAATCCTAACAACGCTATTATTTTTTAAAAAGTATAGCTCAAAAATAACAGGGTTGTAATGGCAAAAATGCTGGTTCAAAATCGGACCATTTCGAACAGCTATCGTGCGATTCGTGTCCATTAGTCCGGAAGGAAACGCAGACCAACAAAAATGCGTTGAAGTATAGAGAACCTCCACTCCGGTCGGAAAGGAACAAACGAGCAGTATACTGCATACGTACCTCGTATTACCATTACCTGTTCATGGCAGTAACAACAGACGCTAAATGTAAGCACCAAATGTGCGGCCGACATGATGAATGTATTGCTATCTTGAACAAGCTGGACATGTCTGCCGGAGGCTTGCACGGAGGTCAGCTCCACATCGTCGTCTGATGATACTTCCTCGTCTTGCTGTAAGAACATGGAAGTGTAGTGGACAAGGTTTATCAAATCTTGCATGCCAACGACAAAGGTTATCCAGGAAAAGACATCATTAAACAAATACACAATGCCCAGTAAGCGTCGGACAGTTATCCGGCAGTTTTCCCATTTCTGTACATCAGATACGTGATCACACTTCAGTTGCTCAATATCTGTGACTTGGTTAGCAAAGGCCGTGCCAATGGCAACAACGATAAGAGAACTTAGCATTTGACTGGAAGCGATAACAACCGACTGGTACGCTTGGCGAGCAGTGTCCAGAGCTATCCGGAGCCAGTTCGGACCCACAATTAGGCCGAAGAACGTGTCCAGTGGAGAATTTTAAGTATTGTTAACATGATCTTCGAATCCTTCGTCATAAAGTTCCCACACACTCAATGTAAAACTGATGTTTGCGAAAGGCGCCGAAAAGGACACAACGATCCAGATGACAGCCACAATCGGCAGAATTTTTAGCCAGTGCAGTTTACGTTGAAGACATGTATACCAATTAAACGCATGGTATAGTTCGTACAGAGGTCCCGGAATGCGGTTTCCTTTCGCGTACGTGATGAGCATCACGGCAAAAACCTAAATGTTCGTGTTTTGATCTGAGGTTTGTCTACAGAGATGTAGGTAAAAAGACTTGACCTTACCTGAAGTTGTGACGAAATAGTGCAGATAATGCTGATTAGTGTGAAGAATTCGAGTTTCTCCCTAGCTGATCACTGTACAGATCGGCGATATTACCAGAATTTATGGCTAGATACGCGGCAAAAAAACTAATCATTGCTGCTGAATACAGTTTGAGATACCAAACGCTTGTAGTTGGCGTATGTTCTGCCGCTGTGCTGTACGACACAGGCAACAAACCGATAATCTGAAAACATCTCCACAAATACCTGGGAATAATTTCTGCTGGGACTGTCTGTATCCGCTTTTCATGCATCGGCGGCATAATTCACTACAGAAACGTTACTGTACTTCTTTGAAACGTCAGTGCAAAATAACACCCCTTTTAACGATAATCTTAAAAACTCTTGAAGGTTTTCGAATTACGGTGTGATGTACTGCTTGCAGTTCATTTGACTTCAATTATTCAGTATGTTCTGAGTTCAGCATTACACTGGATAGTCTATCCTAACACTGTAACACAGCACTGAAACAGAAGCCAAGCAGCTGTTCAGCGGCCGCACAAGCGATATTGTCAATCACTCGCATTGCCTATATCCGACAGTATTAGATAAAGGTCATACAGTTACTCTTGAAATTCAAAAAAGTGTCATAAATTGATAGATTGACCGCCGACAGTGTCAAATCAAGGATCGAGTATTCAGCTCGCTATTTGTCTGTGGTCAACAGAATCGGCTGCTGCTAGTAGACTGCCACCCTCTTCTGAATCAAGTGTGCAGCATAAAAAAGGTATTCTCGGTAATTAAAAGCTCCGAGTAGCGCTATATCTTGTATTACGACTGAGATATCTGGAAACACTTTTTTTTAAAAACCATGTACTCCAAGGTCTCTTCCGAAAAAAAAACAGCAACAGCGAGCCACACTTTATCCATATGTCGCGTGCGTAATGACGGCATTAGACAGCTACAACACGGATACTGTCCCTAGTAAACCAAACGGTTGAATATATTTAGCATGCCGAATGTGATAAAAAGATTGACGGATGGATGGATGTATTGAAGGTTTGTGATAAACTGGTACTCCGATGTGTCCCTTTAATCTTCAGGCTGAATACGTATGCGCTGCCTTTAATCTTCAGCTCACTGCCGAGATTTCAGAGACCGTGATCACGTTGTTGCGCAAGGTAGCCGTGTGGACCGTCGCTGCATCGTCGAACCTACGAACGCAAATCAGAGAGCAACATTCCGCACAGGGTGTAAAATCACTGCTTAATTTATCAGTCGTTCATTCGTTCTTGACCAATGCGTTCCGGTGAATAAGGAGGCGGACACTGCCGTGTTCTCTCGTTCCGTTGAATAAGGAGGCGCGGACACTGTCGTGTTTTCTTCTGAATGTTGTATCTTTATTACATTCGTAATATTACGTAGAACATAGAAATAATAGAGCTTGCTGGTACCAGCTCTCTAATCGACTGAATGAATCACTGAATCACAGCATGAGCGAATCACTGATTTCCATATCACTGACCTTTTACATGGCAACAGCCAGTACACTACAGACACGACTCGTTCAAAACAGAATCAGTAAAATAATGCCCAGCGAGAACAATGGTAGCGACGTGGTTCCGCGCACCGAAACCCGTACACCAAAGCCAGTTGCCAAAACACATCCATTAACACGGAGCATGCAGCGCTATCCTAGTTAATGAATCCCCATTTAACCAAAATCTGCTGCATCCTTCCATTCTCCATAATCTTGGCTATGTTAATGGAAAGAGTCTTTGCGAGCTTGTCACCTGCGTAGACCGTACCCGTCAGCAAAAAAGGAAACGTAACTTTCTCGGACATAGAACTGGGTACGTACCATGCCGGACACCCAGTCCGTAAAAAGACCTTTGCAAGTGAGGACCCGTGATAACGAACTGGCCGTTGGAGTTCCTCAGTGCCACTGCAACCTCCGCGTCTTCCGTAACGTACGCCCAGCCCCCTTGTCGCACCAGGGCTAGCCCTCCGGCGTCGTCTTTGACCAACGAAGTCGGAGCATTCGCCTGAATGCTGGTCCAGATTGCTCGAGCCACCGGATCTACCGAGCCCTGCATTCATCAGATTACAACCGACGATGTCACTTGCATGTTGTTCTTGTGAATATTACTGGAATACAGACTGAAGATAAACGTTATTTTCGGAAGGCAAAAGTCATAAAAATTACAAGAATGCTTGCGGATGCCCACAGACGCTCGTAATGCTGGTACCGCTAAACTTGTTCAGAGAATTTGAACATTACAAAAGCAAGTAAAATCGTTATCTCCACGCGCATTAGACGTAGCAGAAAGAGTTCCCGAAAATGCAGCATCATTACCTTTCACAACAGCTAAACTGACCAAAAGCTCGCTTAACAAAAGCTGTTGATCGGGACTCTCCAGTCGACTGGCGACTGCAGATTAAATAATTCCGAGCAAAGCGGTTTCTGATAAGTTTTACGGAAAAAATCTAGTCGAAGTCCACAGAATCTAACGCGGAGAAACATGTAACAGATATATCGACCTGGTTTACCTGGAGATACGTATAATCCGCGCCATCCTTCACAATGGAATACTTGATACCATCCAGCGGCGCATTAGGCAAGGTAACTCGGACCAAATGATAGTACATAAAGGGCATAGTAAAGTCAATGGCGGTTTTTCTCTCCGGCGACATGGAGAAGTCGGCCGCAATGATGTCAACATTCTGTAATGTGCGAGAGCCTTATAAACGAGTATTTAGCCGGCTCCCTGTGTTTCACTTACGTTTCCCATTAACTGGCCAACCATCCCATTCCAGTTACCATTGACGTCCGGTGCTCCGTAGATTCCGTCCGGTTGAAGGGATACGGTGAAGTTAAAGCTGGCTGTTTCCTTCAAAGCATTCATCATATCCCAGATAAATCCCGTATATGCTCCATCAGATCCTGGATCAACTTGAAGAAAACTGGACGTGTTGGACTAGACAGCATATAACACGCAGTGTCACGTCCTATGTATTGTGTACTTCATATTTTTCATAGCGCTGTAGCTTACCGTATAACTGAGGACGCGATAAGTCAAACCAGGGCAACTGGGGCTACTGGGCGCAGGACAGGTTTCTGACATGGATCCCGCACCATACTGACACCACACACGAGCAGCTTGCAGTATCACCGACAAACTCAGCACTAGCATTCCTGGCATGTTTTCGTACAGCGCAAAGAAACCGCACTAGTGCCCCGGAAAGCAACAGGTTGGTAAAGTGTCGAGTAGATGAACGAATCAAGAGTGTACGAAGGCGAACGAACAGTCACACCTCACAGAACGAACGAACAGCGCTAGCCCCCTGTGGTTTGCGAGTGTCAGCGGCGAACACGAGATGATAATCGGTTATTGATAAGACTTATTCGGCTGATCATGTTTATTATTCGAAAGTGCGATTACTCCGGTCTGTGACGCCAGCAGTTTTACAGAGTTGTACACCAATTCGTCTTTCCCGATGTACCGAACGCACGTTTGTTTTCACGAGATTCTTTTGATTGTCTGGCCGTTCAGCCAACTTTTTAAATGGTAGTCAGCATAATCCATTTCGGAATAACATTATTATGTAAAATCCCCAATGCGCTGCTTCGATGTCAACGCACAGCTTTCGGTTCAGGTTAGGAACAATATGAAAATCAATGCTGCAGCCCACCGTTCCTGCAACTGATCGCAAAATAAGCGTGAATCGATTTGAGATTCTGTTTGTGTTAATTCAGTCTACAGTAACCGTTGTCGTAGATTATCACTCGCTCTGGACCCTAGAATGCAGGAAAACAGGATAATAGCATATTTCGCCGTGTTCCTTGCATTTTCGAGCTGTGGCTTTTGCAAGTATGGTGATGGAGGTACTGAGAACTGCGGCGTAACAATCACAAGCCTCGGTTGTGCTAATTATCGCATACTCGGCATTGTGGTAAGACTCAGAGCATATTTCGGGAAACTATGCTTTTAATTGCGCGTTTATACCTGTAGCAAGGCTCCAACTACCTGAAACAGAATCCCGATGGAAGCTTTTTTGGCTTCTCATGGGATTTGTTGAATGCATTAAAGGAATTGCTCGGCTTCAGTTTTACGCTCTCCGTCCAAACGGACGGCGTATACGGTGGTATGGATGCTAATGGAAACTGGAATGGAATGGTTGGACAGCTTGTTGCCAACGTAAGCGGGTTTACAATTTTGCAAAGCCGTAACCAGCAAAACTATCCCCTTCCCAGTATAACTGCCCTTCGTGATAAACTTGATGTACGGGTGTTCTGATCCCAGAAGGTCGGAAGATTCCCTTGCATCGGTATTTCGTAATATCGCTTAAATTCTTGAGAATTATCATTGAAACACAAGTTGATATCTTGGTATCCTATTTATTAGCTTGTCCGAGCTGGGAAGTTATGATGCCGTTAAGTATAATTTTGGCGGTACTGTTGTGTGCACTGCTACACGTGCGTGTCCTAGCTGAAAGGGTTCTTTTGGCACATTGTCGGCGTTTGCAGAAATACTGCTGTAAACGCTGCATACTAGGTCTAGTATCAAACTGTATCAACACTTACGACTTACTGTAATTCGTTGTAGACGGCGGATATTGTGATTTCCGAGTTTACCATAACGTCACAAAGACTAAAGGCGATTGATTACACAGCCCCATATATGCCCTATCACTTGGTGGCTGTCACCCTGGCGAATGCTTCTCTGTCCGGCATCAAATATGCCGCATTAAATATCGGGGCGCAGTTGGATTACTTAAGGGTAAGTTCTTGTCATCTTTACGCTTCTCGTGATAAAGTATACGTATATTAAAATAAGCAAGAGGAGCTGTGATTGCTGATCATCCGGTACTACTTAAAAGCTGCAATTTAGGTAAATAACTGAGGAAATTGTTATTAATATTAAATATTATTACAACACAAGAGCAGACAACCCATTTGGGACTTCAAGTCTGGTCGAACTAAGGATAACGTATAAAAAACCACACTACGACAGAGCAACAGTTCTGAGCATAAACTTGAAAACGTCCACAGAGCCAGCGGACAAGATCTTTTCTTAAACTTCAGAATTTTTTCTAGCAGATCTTTCAGGCGCATCTCCGTTGTGGATTCGCCAGTTTTCTTCTTTGCCTTCCCGTTGATTTTCGCTGGTCGTCCCAAATTGTAATGAGCCGTGTTGGTCGTGACTTTGACCATGTCCAGTAGGTACCCTGGAAGCGTTCAGCGGTACAGTAATTCACAAGAGTGTAGCTGTAGGCAAAGAAAAGGGACGGACGTAGTCACCTAGCCATTATCAGCTAGAGTACACCATGGAGCAAGCGCATGTTGAGCGAGTAACTATGTGACTAATTTCGCATAGTCGTTGAGCGGTACAGTAATTCGAGTAGTTATGTCAGTCATGTACCCATTTCTTTCCGAACTAACTAAAAAAATATGCACCGAAACGTCTAACGAATAACTATCGCTAGGGTTCCCAAGAATCGCGCGCTCAAGAAATCTGGGCCAGCATTCAGGCTAACCTGCCCGCGTCGCTAGTGCCGGACGACAGTGCAGGACTGGCGCTAGTGGAACAAGGGGGTTGGGCTTATGTTGCCGGCGACACAGATTTGGAGCTGCCCGTTCGGAACTCCAATGGCCGGCTGGTTATTAATCATCCGGCGTTGCACACCTTCTACAACGCACTAGGAGTGCAGCTGGGTGAGTTACGCAAATTATAGTGTTTAATCTCTGAATTGACTACATGAGTTATGCTATGTAGGTTCCCCACTGGAAAGGCCGTTGTCCATTGCTCTGCTGAAACTTCTGTCCACGGGGCTGATACAGGAGCTGCTGACAAAGTGGAACCTCGCCGAATTGCAGATGTAGTCAAGAGCATTCCGGCACTAGTCTGACGATGTAGTCAAGAATACTCACAATCAGGCAGTAGTCTAACGATAAAAATCTCGTCATCTCATAATTAATTAAAAAATCTGATCCGCCTGATATCTCCATTTTGTCAAAATTACATTAGTTTGACTGTTCCTGCAGTTGTCCCGAAGTAGCTCAAATAGCAGAGACTCCGAGTGGACACTGATCCCTCTCTTCCATAAAAATGCCGCGCTTCGCTTGTCCACCGCATTTGTTCTGTACTTAGTTTCCTAACGACGGAAGCAAGTTGTATACCAAATTCCGCTTTTGATATTGTCACGAAGACTGAGAAATCTACCCCGAAATCTCTCTAAATCACGGAAACTACCCAGAGCCTCGATCCCGGAAACAAAGGAAAATCTTTATTTCAAGATCCGAGCGAAGCTCAAAGTAGGAGAATCATAACTAAACTCATGAATCGGGTTGTAACCCGTACCCGCACTCATCAACCTAATGCTAGACCAGCGATCATGACGTCACATAAGAACATCCAATCATAATCTAGCCAACACACCCATAGGGCGTGACACGTCCCTCCGCTCCGGGAAGGCTGGCCCTCCAGCCGACAAAAAAAGAGGGAACAACAAGAAAAGACAGCACAACAGAACAAGGCACTGATGACTAAACACTAGGGCCAGGAGACGGTGATGGTCCAAATTCGCAGTTGATGCTGTTCCGGTTGGCCATCCCGTGTACACGCGCCGTAATCCCGCGAGGCGTCCAATAACCGTGTACGTTCTCCGGTCAGTTCTCCACCGGCATTAGCATCGGCAGGCGCCATATTTCGCGGTGGACATGGCCGGACAAGAATGCGGTAACACACCATACAAACCAGCGTAAAAGCTGACAACAGGCGATGTTACCATTCCAAGAATGAAAACACTTCCGGTTAAACACCGTGGAGATTTTACGGAAACAATTATGATACACCGCAAAATATACGCTAACGATGGTGAACTTCCGGTTTGAAACCGTTCAGTTGGTTCCAACTGACATATTCTACACCGCACAATATGCGCTTACGATATCCATTCTCCGGTTAAGTACCGTTCACAAGCATACTGCACCGCAAAGTATGCGCTCACGACATCAAACTTCCGGTACAGCACCGTTTACATGTTACAAAACGAGAAACAAATACGATGCACCGGATTGGTGACGTCACTGTTGACACGCCGGACGCTAAGCAGTCCACCAGATACTCATCTGTTTCAACGCAAACAAAAATGAAATAAAGTTCCGCATATCCTGCGATCTGAAAGCAATCACTTCTGAAAGAAACCGCGAATACGCGCCACCAATACTTGCATGAATCCAGGATAATCCTGTGTCAAGGAGACAGCTCTTCATGCAATTGCTGAACTGATCCAGCATATCGGCCACATCCGCCGCTTCACACAAACTGGTGGATCAGGAACATTCGTCGCGATAATCCGCGTAATACTACCAAAAATCCGGATAAAATCCGTCGAATCTGAAGTCCACCAGACATGCGAAACAATCCACCAGATATTATTCCGTTGTAAAACTTACGACAATACGGTGACTTTCCGCATAACCTGCGATCCAAAAACAACAATATTGCAGATAACCGCGCAAACGCGTCACTTGTACGTGAATGAATCCTGGTTTATCCTGCAGGAGAGACGGTAGACAGGTATGTAATCGATCGCAGATTCCATGTAGCCCGTCAGACCCATCAGTAGCTTAACATATACTGGTGGATCTGGAACATTCGTCGCGATAAGTCGCGTAACACTGCATAACATTCGGAGAAAATCCGATAAAGCTGAAACACACCAGGCCGACAGAACATCGAAACCAATCCCCGTCGGCAAAAGCCCACAAACTATCTGTGCTCCACTACCACAATTTCTGCGCAAACGACACAGCACATTAGCTGAAATAATGCGTTTAAACGCAAAAATCGGAAATTTGCGCCTGTTTGGCGTCTGGCCAGATTTCAATTGAAAGCGTTCTCTGGCCACATGCATCAGCTTGTTAAGCGCGACCGGGGGCGTCCCGTGCCGAAGGTGTAGGCAGCTGGGACGCTGGCGCATCGGATATCGTTCGTGCTTGCGTCGCATCTGGCCACGGCTTTCGTGACAAGTTATTTTCGTAGCCATTGCGATATCGAAAAGCACGGTTTTCGTGGTGGCCAACAATTGTGGCTGAACTGAATCAGAAAAATTTTGATCGCCACGCAGTGCCAAATTGGGCTGATCGGGTGACATCCCTGTTGCACATTGCACCACTGCCTCGGCTTGAAGCAACCGCAACCTCTCACCCGTCCCACTTCCAGCTGCAACGCCGTTACCGATCAGAGCACTTTTAGGAACGGAAGTGCCCGCCAAAACAGGAGAACACCCCTGATCTGCTTCAGAGGTGGACTGTAGCAAAGTGGCTGGACCAGGTTGACTCCCTGTTTCTTTTTCACTGGCTTTTTGCTGCAGACCTACTTTCTCACCAGCAGTAACGCTGCATACGCGCAAGCTATTGTTCGCAGTCACTGGCTGATTTTGACTGGATGCCAACTTTTGGCCAGCATGAAAGCTGTCAGCATGCCTGGGCATGCTCGCACTTGCACACGGCTTCTCGTCGATTCCGTGTATCGATGCCGGGGTATTTTTCATAACCTGTGCAGCATGTTTTGCTGAAATTTGTTGAATTAAATCAAGTGTAATATCCCGCAGTTCTTGCGAATTACCACATGAATAATTCATATTCGTTCTATTAAATTCAGCAAAAACGCTGCTAATTTCCGCTGTCAACTGGTCATGCAGAACGCTAATTAACGCGCTTTCAACGGCCAGACGGCCCCAATTATGCTGCATAAAAGCAGAGAAAGAATTAAAAAATGCTATCGCTCCAGCGATACTGCTGTTTAAGTAATCGTCAACACAG
Source organism: Paramacrobiotus richtersi (assembly GCA_034698045.1). Lineage (NCBI taxonomy): Eukaryota > Metazoa > Tardigrada > Eutardigrada > Parachela > Macrobiotidae > Paramacrobiotus > Paramacrobiotus richtersi. The sequence goes on from JAQGAU010002598.1 coordinate 14,618, forward strand.
ACGCTGCGCATTGAACGACAGTCACGTCGAGTATCCCGAAACCCATTATGCATCGCCTTACAGACGCATTTGCAATGATCCTCGATTCCGTCTTGCAAGGCTATGAAACCACCTGATTTGGTGACAAACAACAAATACAAATTAGCATCCTCGCCGTAAGACTGGTGATTACTGCGCATATGTTGCGGTTGATGCCACGACAATTTGTTTATCCCCCGGGCAAATTCCCGTTTCTGCTGAACCGCAGTAGACGTTCTGCATCATTTTGTAAAGAATGAGGTTCACAAAGCCTAACCTGTCTCCAAACCTATGCGTGCGTGAAACGACCAGGTCCAGTGCAGGCTATTCGGTCTGGAACCACACGCAAACAAGCAACGGGGAAAGCGCACACCGCCATTTCCCGAAAGATGGTAATAATTCATAAACTCCAGGAGCGCCACTTGTCACGAAGACTGAG
>JAQGAU010002599.1:0-15074 GCA_034698045.1 Paramacrobiotus richtersi
TGCGGTCAATAAAGGACAAGTTAGTAGCCCTGCAGGTTTTAGTTAACCGCTTGGATATCCTACCTGCTCATCAGGCTCTGTTCCTGTTAAAGAACTGCTTGGCGATCCCGAAACTCCTGTACCTCCTCCGAACCGCTGAATGCTGGAAGCATGACGACGAGCTGCAACAATTCGATCAAATGATTCGCAGTAAGACGGAGGCTATTACCAACGTAAAGATGACCGAGGGCGTCTGGAAACAAGCGTCTTTGCCCGTGAAATTTGGTGGACTGGGACTGGTCAGTGCAGCCGATATAGCCCTTCCAGCTTATATCGCTTCATTGACCGCAGCTTCTGAATATATCCGAATTATTATTAGCGACTTGGACGCCTCTTCGCTGACTGCGGAAGTTGTGCAGGCATGGATTGTTCGGAGCGGACTGGAGCCCCCTCCTCCGGATCTACAAAGGCACCAAGCGGTGTGGACGGACGTGCAGTATACCAGTTCTCTGGCCAGAATGATGGAGACAGCCGACGTAATTACCTCTTCGCGTTTGTTGGCGGCCTCCTCACCTGAATCCCGAGCCTGGTTGTCTGCTTTGCCAGTCGCAACGTTTGGTAACCTTTTGGAGGACTCACACCTCAGAATTGCAGTAGCCATCCGTCTGGGCGCAGAGATTTGTGAGGGACATCGCTGCAGATGCAAAGCGCAGGTTGACGTCTATGGTCACCACGGGTTGAGCTGTAAACGAAGCAAAGGGCGGCACCCGAGGCACTCAGCACTGAATGACGTTGTTCGTCGAGCTCTGGTATCGGCAAATGTCCCAGCTATTCGGGAACCCCCTGGTCTGGACAGAGGCGATGGTAAGCGTCCGGATGGGCTGACCCTGATGCCCTGGAAATCCGGCATGCCCCTCGTCTGGGATGTCACGGTTGCGGATACTTTCGCGGTCTCCTACATTGCTCGGACCTCTTCAGCAAGCGGAGCCGCCGCCGACCAACGGGAGCGAGAAAAGGAAACGCGATACTCCGCTCTATCGGACCGCTATATAGTCCAACCAGTTGGTTTTGAGACGATGGGTAGTTGGGGGACGCAGGCGAAGATGTTCTTGAAGGAACTTGGACGCAGAATTCGAGAAAATAATGGGAATCCTCGGACAATGGAGTTCCTTCGTCAAAGGATAAGTGTTGAAATCCAGCGAGGGAATGGAATCTGCGTTTTGGGGACAGTTGACACAAGCAAGGAACTGGAAGACGTATTTTATTGTTTTAATGTGTAACAGTTGTTTCTGTTTTGCGTTGTTTTTCTTTAGCTTCTTTCTGTGGGAACTCGTGTTTGTTCTTTTGATCACGTATTGTCGCTCGCGTGAACATATCTTCAATTATTAAACGAGATGGCTATGCGCAGCCAGTTAGCGGAGTCGATTTTAGCATAGCAACCGTACAATACACTTGTCATTACCCTTTTCGTAGTACGTAGAAAAAACTGCATCGGTGGTGGTTTTTTTTTACCTTCCCTGATTTGGTAAAAGCCCCCCGGGGGGTTGGGGGGTTTCACACGAAAAGTTAAACGCTAATTGCATTGCTTGTGTTCAATGTCTTGCTTGAATGCTAACACGCATTTTTCCGATTCCAGGTGACCAGTACTCGTACGTACTAGCACATCGCTTTTGCAAAACGGTTCGAAGTGTACCAGTAAATAAAAACGTGAGCGTAAGCGCGTACTCACGTAAGCGCACAAGTACGTCAGTGCACAGGTGTGTCACCGCTTAAGTTATTAAGTTATGTTAGTTAAGGTATTATGACATTGTATCGTACGTGTTATGCAGCGAATGGGACAGGAAAACGGCTTCGATTGTGGGCGGTTTGCGATCGCTTTCGCAGCAGATCTGATTTCTGGCAAACAACCTGTGAATTCTAAGTACGATACGCGCGTGCGTGAATGTACGGATGATATGACATGTTTCAAGAACCAACGACCAATACATCTGCACAAGTAAAGAGATTTACGCGTTGGAAATGGCAATGGTTGACACTTTGCTAATGTGTGAATGTTGTTGATATGATGCTGACAAAGCCCATACGCTGGCCTGATGCCAAGTGAATCGGAAGCCTGCTTAACAATGTAGGTGCTATATACAATGCGGGCTGACGAATTTCCATGATAGAACTATTAGTCACCACGTAACAAAATTACCGAAAGTATAAACAAAACGTTAGCGTACTTGGGTAATTACGTAAGTGCACAGGTAAGTGCGTCAGTGCACAAGTATGTGACTGCATAGTACGTAAGTACAGAATATTAGATACACTTGACCATAAGCAATACAAATAAAACGTGAGCGTATGTACGAAATAGCGTTAGTACGTATGGCAGCACCGTAGCTGTGTAAGTGTTTAAGCATATACATGAAGGTAAATATCAGTACACAAGGAAAAGTATGTAAGTACGAAATGAATACGTAAGTAAATACTTACACAAGAAAAAGAACATGACCGGTTGTATAATAATGTTGTACGCCGTACAAGACATACATGACTTTATATGAAAGGGTGTGCGAAAGTTTTGCTCGGGCAAAATAGTTTGGGTCCCAAAAATGTCGTACTTCTTCCAGACTTTAGCATTTGATCATTTATCCCAAGACCTAAAAGTGGTCACGTAACGTAGCGTTAAGTTTGACCTAAGGCGAAAAACAAGCATCAACCTGATAACGTTTTCGATGGTTCGCCCAGATAATTTTCTGCATGAAATTACAAATGTAGATTGTACAGCGCCGCGGCTTTGGGTACCAGCAGAAGCAGTTTAACGGATAGCCGTAGCAATGTTAACACTGCGAGAACTTCACTTTGAATATGGTTTATTAGCAAGCGCCATGGTACATACAAAAACAATACTTAACAACATCAAATCAAATAAAAAAGTTGTCCCAGTTTACATGCGACGGGACCGTGGCCAGGACTAACTGAACGTTGCCCCGCATAATCTCAATGCTCAAACGCTGAAACAAAAAACAAGTAGAACGACTTTCCCCAGTTCTTAAAAACAGTTTTTTACCAATGTCCTTTAACAACAAAACAGCGGCGTCGCACCACGTGCCAAAAGACTCGCACGCCAACGGAACGAAAAAACAACGATCCAGAATAGTTCTGTACTTATAGTTCTTGTACACAAACGCTTCCTCGGCGGCTGCGCCAGCAGTTTTGGACGTAGCATCCACATAACTATCGCACAAAGTGTCCCGTACCGTGACATCCCAAACCAAAGGCTGCCTGCGAAACCAGTTCACGCGTGTGGCTCCATCTGGCCGTTTTCCATCCTCCCGCACGAACCCGGCAGGTTCGGGATAGGCTTCAATCCCAGCATTACAACAAGCGCGCAGCACCACATCATTAATGCAATTGTGGCGCGAACGCCACAGGCCACCCGCCTTCCTACAGGAAAGTCCATGAACCCCACTTTCAGTGACCTCCTTACCACAGTTTTTGCACGGGTGCCGTTCCACCACTTTGCCCCCAAGCCAAAGTCCAGCTGCTATCCGGAACGATTGATCATCAAGCCGGTTGCCAAATATTTTCGACGGTAACGCGTTCAACCATGCACTAGCATATTGGGAGCTGACTGCTCGCAACCGTGCAATCGTGCGCTTTTCTTCCCCAGCCGTGTTCCACAAGGTGTCAACATCTCGTTGGATGGCGGCATTATCCCATACGCACTGGTGCACACGCGCAAGTTCGAGAGGAGTTTCGGTGCATCCAGTCATGTCTTTCCACTCAGCTGTCGCTTCCATAACCACTACTTCACAATTACCCGAGTAGATCTCGGCTGTCAGCGCACGGGTTGAATACACGGAGCCCAAAAAGGCAGAGGTAGCCAGTGTCTTCGCCCGACGGATGCCGAAACCACCGCGTGCAACGGGGAGGGTGGCCTGGAGATATACCGTATCGTCCATCATGACATTTGTTATCGTTTCCAGCGCACTTTCCACATACGCGGAAGACTTTTGTGGTTAGAGCCACCAGCGCAGCTTCATTCTCACCAACGAATGTGTGCTTTGCTTCTTATGTGATGGAGCGAATAAGGGAGGAGAGATAACAAAAGAGGCACTTGTAGCAAAGACATACCGAACGCGCAAGATTTAACAGACAGAGGGATGATGGATCAGCTCTCTTCACAGGAAGATAACAGCGGTGCCCTGAAACAGATCGGGACACATTTATGAAAACAGTCAGTATAATAGAATGTATTTTTCTCTACAAAATGAACTGTCACACTGCATTGTACGATGCGTGCCACCTGGATCAGAGTTCTTTTGCGGTATGGTGCTGACATCAGAATAACCGGCTATGAAACCAGTCGCATGCGGCATCTGTCTGTATTAGAGTACAGCGGCCGGTGTCGGTTCGGTAGAGCTCGGGCTGGCCGCTTTGCTACCTGCCTCCAGTCTTTTATGTCAGGAGGGACGAATAACTTGCTATTTTGTGCCAGGCCGATAGTGAGCGCATGGTAAGCCGGACACTAGTGTATTGTCAGCCGATATTAAGCATCGGTTTACCATCGCTATGGCCAGTTTGCGAACTTCGTCGTACCACAAAGTGCGCGCTCTTCCTCAAGTAAAGCCGTGCATCACAAATACGATATAAATATCTATGAAATATGCAATATCTATAAAACGTGTAAGATGGTAATAAAATTATTAAACAAGGTATTGCCATTTCACTGATTACGGACAAAGGCGCTGAATTTTAAAAATTTCAAAATTTGACGCCCTATGATGCAAGCGGCGAAACCAAAAAGGACTCGGGTTTCATGCAAAAATGTATGTGGCCTCACCGTCCGAAACCATACCCGCCAGGTATTATTCGGCCTTAGCGCGATTAGCGGGGCCGCATTATGAATACTGGTGAATTCTGGTGCATACTGCACGCTTTGCAGGCCAAACCTGCAGTATTCGAAATCTATCGAAGGATCGCAGCTTAAAATTTGCATGAAATTTGTTTTGCTGTGCACTTTCGTCTTACATTTAGGTGATTTTGGTCAGTGGTATGCTGGATCAGCTTGCGTTTATCTTATTTAAATTACAGTCAACATTGTTTAGTTAACAATAACATTAATGGCCATTCAAATTTGCTGGTATAATTTCATTATCAAAATTTCTAGGTTACAATGCAATATTTCCAATCTATATCTATTTGAAGTGCGATAATATATTTTAGGGTGCCACTATAGGCAGCCCCATACACCCCCTTTCACTAAAGGCACCCCCTTTGCACCCCGAATCACTACAGGCATCACTATAGGCAATAATTACAACATGCAACGCTGTTGCAATACTTATTATCGTATACGTAATGAAGTCGTGGCATTTGTTAACATCGACAGCTAAACGTATTACCATAAATTCATATTACTGTTATTGTATGATACCGGCTATTTTGCTGTGCAGTATGGTAGCTGAAAACGACTTTCAGATCGTACTGATCATCTCCTGTCGTAAGCGATTCTAAACGAGCGAATATATATGCAAGCTTCGAGGAGTTCGAGGTCAACTCGAAGCGCTTCCAGAAAGAGACTAACCAGACATTTATTGCATACTTGCCGAAATGGCATCCAGATTTAACTACACTCACACAAAGCCGCAGAAATAAATTCCCAGCTAGAATCAGTGTTGTCGCTATCGTAATTGTGCGGAACGATTTCCACATCTAGGCGTACAACTTGATTGTTGATATTACACAGCGCAACAAGTACGCGAAGCATAATGGATGGCATAAAATATGAAAACAGCGGGCCTTTAATTAATTAATTCAAAAGGGGTGCCTATAGCAAACGGGGTGCCTATAGCAAACGGGGTGCCTATAGCAAACGGGGTGAAAGGGGGTGCCTATAGCGATTTCCTATATTTTATTTTGGGACATGCTTTAAATATTACCGTGCTTTACATATGACCATTTCCCGGTAGCCGGCTTTTCCTTAACATGTTTTTCTTTTTCGGAAAATTCGGCCCATTGTCATGACTATAAGAAAAATCGAAACCGCCGCGCGCCTGTAACTGTTGCATAAAGCTGGATCATTGTTTTTAATTACCAGAACATATATATACGGTGTCGTTTGTCCGTTTGTGCGCGATTTCGATGTGTGTCTGTCATTCGGTCGGTCATTATTAATTAATTAATTAACTATTATTTTAACATTAGTTAATAATTATAATTTTTTGCTTTTATTTGTTTTTTAATTTGTTGTTAATAATATACTCGGACTAAGAAGCACTTCATCCACCCGTGCTTGCACACATCCTACGGGCAAGCCCACTAATGTCAAATAATCATAATGCTGCCTTCACCGACCTGTGGTCACAAAAATTACCAAAGAAAAGCAGTTTTTTTACTCAGATCTTGGATCAAGTTAATGCCGGTTTTTACTTTTTAGCTCACACTTCGTATTTCTTCAGGTGTCTAGCTGGTTGGTTGAATAAGTCTATAATAATGTTTTTGTTTCTGCAACTCGTTTTGCCCTATGTACAGTACGTGCTTCCTTCGCTTCGGTCATTCAGTGCCCGCAACCAGCGAGTGCACTTTCCTAGTGTATTTCTGTGCAGCATAACTCCAGCCATCCACGAACAAAATATTCCGGCCGAATACTCTCACTCCGTAATTCAATGATGTGGTTTGAGCAATATCAGTTTCTTCAGTTTACCGCATCTGTAACATGGCAGTTCGATGATTGACTGTTACGTTAAAACAGTGAATAAATCCGTCTTTTCAAGTCCACAAGCAGTGTATGGTATGGAGATGTTGTTAACTATGTTTATGGTAAAAATGTATGCCAGTGTTGTATTATTTGAAATTTTTGTCAAAATCTGTATCACCTCCTAACGCTGTCAAACGTGACACACTGACACGGGCTCGATATAGTTCACAGTACATGGTCCGAGAAGTGCTAAGTCACTACACTACGACTTTTCAACACTTTCAAATAAGTTTCAATGACGCCCATAGAATACTAGGAGCTCTAACTTAACGGTTCCTCGTGCAACACGAGCGTCTTTTTTTGTATTATTGTTGTTTCCTGCTTCAGGTCAGGTGCAATGCCGAAGTAAAACAGCCTGTCTTTAGTGTTATTACACTTTTATTTCGTTATCTTTTGGCCACACGTTTGGTATCGACGTAAGTAATGGGTCTTCAATGTGCCCTTAGTTTTGCAATGATTCAGCTCAAGCGTTCTTTACATAATTCAAGAATCAAGACACTTATTTTGTGAACACTGCCTTTGTTTAGTCGTAGTTTTTGTCAAACGATCGGGTCGTAGTTGACTGTAATTTATTGTAACTACCTAGCGTCGATAGGTATTGACAGTGGTTTACTAAAAGGGTTAACACATTTCGAAAAAAACAAGAAAACTCATGCGTTCCATAGATACGGAAACGTAAGTATACAGGTATGAACAGAAGGAGGCTATAGCGACATATTTTTACCCATAAATGGCTATAGCCACCCATGTTCACCCATGAAGTGCTATTGGCACACATATTCATATTAGAAAAATTCACCTACAAACGCCAAAGCCGCCCATAAAGAAAAAAAAATAAAAAACATCACATCCGATGTTGAAAATCGTGAATTCGAAATTCGGAGAAGAGCGCGGGCGAGATCACAACTGTGCAGAAAATGATGCATTATTACCACGATCAGCTGTTCCACGACGCAGTTGACTTCTACTCAGCAGTTATCTGCCTGCGGATTCTGCACTACCGCCAAAGCAGTGGTAAATCAGGTGACCACTGGGTACTGCTTGCACAGATCGAAGGTCAGTTATTTATCTATGGCTCCGGTTACCAGCACGACCTTCCAGAAGTTCCTCCGTTCGCCCGTGAGCATGTCTGTAAACTGATCGGCCTGAACCGAAAACAGTCTGTCACTATTCTATTCCCGTTGGTACAAGAGCAGGAAAACGGCTCCCACTGTTTGCGATCGCTTTCGCAGTAGATCTGATTTTAGGCAAACAGCCTGAAAACTGCAGATTTAAATGAGATAATGCGGAGACATTTTCAAGAATGTTGAAAACTTTTGAGACTTTTTTTGGTGCGCTTTTCCTGCTGTCGGAAGACGCACGAGAACGCAGCGGCAGCCCGCAGCGCACGTAAGTATTAGTAGCAAAATAAAAATTGACGCGATATGTGTGCCTACAGTATAGTCTTTGTGGGTGTAGGTAACGATATGGGTGGCTATAGCGATTTATGGGTGTTATGGGTATCTATAGCAGTTATGGGTGTTTATGGGTGGCTATAGCCATTTCCTTACAAATATGCAAATTTACCAGTTGAGCGACAATTAAAGGAAAAAAAACGAGTGGATACCGTTATAAATGGTCCGGCCAGACAGTGTTTTTGCATGAAACTGGAAGTGTGCAGAGCTGACATAGAAATATGATTATATGAATGAAACTATATAAGCGTGGCTGCGCTAGCGCGTAGGCCAATTGTGTTTCGAATTTTCGGAATTTCGAGATTTTCAATGTTTCTCGTTTACGGGCGCGCAGTAGCTTTTAGAAAAACTGCACGCATCTTTCCAATTTCTTTTCTTGCACGTGCTTACTAGTCTTGACAACTAGCGTTCACGGTTGCTAACCGACTCCTTATGTTGCAATAACTTACGCTGTACTGTATAAACAGCAAGTGATAAGTATCACATCATACATACGTTGAACTCCAGTTATCAAAATATTGTTACGAATTAAAAATATTTTGGTGTGTTGTGTTTAGTCTAATTTAATTGTTTACCGTCCACAGATACAAGAAAGGAGTCCCTTATTGAAAATCTGCAGACACATTAACAGATTCGCACAATTCGCACAATGTAAAAGTGCCATCTAAAAAATGTGGTCGAAATCAAAAGAATCGTGCATACATACATTTGCATGAGCGGGATATTCGGTTCCTTGTGCATAGTCCTTTTTGCAACAACTACGTAATTAAAACTAGGAGTGTAGTCAGTCAATGACTCAATAGTACAGCAGTGAAATGCTCCTTGTACTCCATATTTTATCGCTAAAACCTGCCTGCACGCTGTTAACGTTTTCGTTGTTGCCATGTGGCCCAAGCATCCACTGTGGAGCACTGCATGCCCGACGCGTCTGCGCCCGACTCATTCACAAAATCGGTAGGTGTCGGGGAGCACAAGACTTGGTACTGTATACAGTACTGTACTCGTACAATGCGGTGAGGTATCTGTGAGCTAGTACAACCAAGTGCAACCAAAACCAAGTACAACTAAAAGGAACAAAATACGACAAAAAAAAATATAAATACAGAAAAAACAACCAAGAAATAAAAATCGAAATTCTTATAAACACAAATAAAATTAATTAATTAATTTTGCTGCCTAACTGGCTGCGCATATCCTTGACCATTATTAAAGTATAATAAGATTATACGCTTCCGCTTGTGGATGAACCGATAATGTTACTGGCAGTGCCTGTTGTACGCATATTTAAAGAATCGCTGTAGCAGCAGGTAATGTAATTAAGCTGAGACTTTATTTGCTAACCAGCTGGAATCGGACAAATTGTTTTTACGGCGGAAGACCGCACCCTTCTAAGCACCAAAGATGACGCTGATCCAAAGATGACTTGAGCTAGTGGACCATTCCATTGCAGGATCATAATAAGCTCGATTGTAACGGTGGCACTAGCAAACAATTATCGTATTATTGCATATTCCTATTAATATTCTGCTGTATTATACTTTCATTATTTTGCGTAAGTGAAGTGAGGTCGCAGTGAAGTTCCATCGTAACAGAAGGCCAGAAATAGTTCAGTGTCATGAATCTCTAAAATAAAGACATTTCACATTTTCTTAGGGAGGCGCTTTAGTTGCACTGGTGTTGTGCTCGTCGCTATTAATCCAATCAGCACCGGCAAATAATCTACAGTGGGAGCAACTGCTCAATAGGGCATCCGGCTGCCAATTCATCGGCAACGACATGGACCAGGTCCGCACGACGAGCGGAATGTGCAGCGGTGAGTGTTCCAGCACTCCTCCGTGCACTCATTACACGTGGACCCCCTTGGAGGGCGGGACCTGTTTCCGGAAGAGCGGGTCAGTCAAAAGAGCTAATGCTGTTGCGACGGGAGATTCGAGTATGGTGTGCGGAATCGTTGAGTATGATCCTAATGACATGTAACGAGCACTGTTATTGGTTATTATAAAAAAATCACTGCATGGTCGTTTTGAAGAGGCCAGTCGGTACTTTGATGAGGCGGAGCCGATACTGATTATGTTTTTTGGAAAGGAACATAGTTTGTTTAAGAGAATGACAATGTCGCGAAGCGTTATGGAGCAATACAAGGTTGTGCAAAGCATGCTGCGGATGTAGAACACATGGTTTTGTTCAAATAAATTCAATATTTATGGTCTGACCTTCACATTCACAAATTTACGACCTAAGAATGAGTTCCAAACCAAGCGTAATACTGCAACCCAGTAATGAACCCAAGCAGAAGAACAAACATAAACGGTATAACGAGTTTGTGCGGAATGTCAAGAATCGTGAACGTCAGTTGTCGAGCAAGGGCCTAGCTTATTTAAGGATAGTGTTGTTCCGGGCTTCAGGTGGTTTTGATTTTACATGTGTGCTAGTTGAAGGTCATGTCTGTAGGCCGCGTGTGAGTGCAGCAGTTGTAACTTAATTCTAAACAAAATGAAATGCTAGTGTTTTTCCAGTGTCTGAAGTACTTTCAAAGAGAAAGAGAAGTTACGACCATTCGGGCAGTGCCAGTTTAATTTTTACACTATCAGCTTACACTGCCAACGAATCCATCTCAGCCGATGCCGATATCTAGCACGCCATGTGAATGTTATTCCGTGTTGTCCGTTCCATTCAGGTCCGGTGTTAAAGGACGACGTTTTTCTGACGGCAGGATTAAACACCCGCTGTTCGGTCTTGCCAACAGAAAAAAGTCGTCCTCCGCTCCCTTTTCTGGAATCAAACGAAACAGTTTTTGCAGCGCTCACTTTTCAAGCTTTTCATTGCCATCAATAACCTGCGTCAATAGACTGGCCGATATAATCGATCGAGCTGATTTGTTCCGATGATTCCATCATTTCCATCTCCCTTTAAGGTACCGGGACATGGAAATGACTGACTCACCGGATCATCGGTTGTAACAACAGTTTGTAGGTCACAAGAGTCTGTGGTGTTACCCGGATGAACTCTAGATTCGCGTATAAACTAAACATGATCGTGCTGCACGGTCGATTAGTCTATAACTTACGATCGATATATGACCGTAGAAAAGGGAACATCATCCGAACATGTACTACGCATCAGAGTAAGTCCAAACGCTCTGCAGTCGATTCTGTACCAGACAACGTCCACTTTGTTGCATTTACTGTTTAGGGTCGTCAACAATTACTTGATGCTGTAAACCAGCAGAATGCGCAAGCCATCATATTATATGTATGTGAATAATCAACGGTAGCGTCTTGCGTATGCAAATCGTTCTGCGTGGACTGGCCACACAATGACATTTTTGACCAATCCAAGCAGACGGACTTGCGTTTGCACCGAAAAAATATTGTTGTCTCGTCCCTTTCCCTCCGTTTCGTGATTTGGCACAGGTATAACTAAAAATATTCACCATTTTTGGCGCATTGTTGCCCTTCCTGTTCTCATATTATGAAAACGATAACAGAGCGCCACAAATGGGGAACACGAATCCAAACAGCACTTCGCGGCCGATATTCGGGTTACACGGTGCCGGACCGCCGGTTGAGATATTATGGGGGTTTTCAGGACTGTTTCCGTCTAGTATCCAGTTGATTTTCACATAGACGCAACTTGCCCTCCAGAAATGCTACCTGACCAATGGATTTGAAATCCTTCAAGCAAGGGTCCATCTTGGTCCAAGAGGACCACGATGGATCCCTGTCTGAAGGATTTCAAACATTGATTCTATTCCAAGGTTCTTGGAAGAAATGATGTGGATTTTTAAGCTATCTCAGCACACCAGTTGAATTTAATGTAATGTGTAATGTCCTGGTAGTCTACTACAGCCTATGACTTCGTCATACGGAGAAGTTTTTGTACATCCCTAAACTGCGAGCGAACATTCCGTGGACCGTAAGTACAGTTGAAACTGTAATCGATGAGACCCTTCCCAAGGTTTGTACAACAAATGAACCAATCGAATGAAGAGTACACGCCTTAGTTGTTGGGCAAAACCTTGGATTTGGGTTGTTGGATTTTCAAAGCGGCATCTCTGTTTAAACTTTTTGACCGTATTGCAGAAGAACCGCTTATTGCGCGCACAAACCGACAAAAGGACGCTGAAGATCCATCTTTTCACTTTTAAAAGCATTGTATGGGTGTTTTTTAATGTCTACATCTGCGTAGTGGCACTCTGTTGCGCAAAACCTCTGATTTGACCGGAGTCTAGCCTTAAAGCTCTTGTAGTGCACAAATGTAGTAATGCTATCTTGGAACCGAAGCGTCCTGGAGAGGTGAGATTTATAATTACTCTATCGCTGCGCTGAAACAATACACCATGACTTGCACCAGGGGTGGCAGTATTCGAAGAACACGACTCCCATAATTCCTTGCTCTTCTGCAGCGAAAACTTGGACGATCTAATGGGCACAATCAGGGAACTGCAGCGCTGCTTAAGCTGTCGTTTTCCCCGTTTTGCAACGGCACTGCCTGAAATCCGCCAGGAAGAACCTTAAATTCGAGTGTTAGCGAATCAAACACCTGCATGACACGGACAGTACGCTTTATACCGCTCAAGCACGACTAGCAGCCCGGGTGTTCTTAAAGTATTTCCGCGGGGATATCGCCGATGAGCCGGGTGCTTGTAAGCCGGGGGCCAATCGTGCTTTTCGAAATTTATGGCACCATACTGATAAGGTACAGTGGTTGTTCGTGACCACACCTTCTTTTCTTTTTTATGGTAAAGATTGCCAGTGACTGAACCACCGTGCCCAACCTGTTTTGGCCTTTTTCGACAAGACTCACTTGGGAGTGTCCAAAACCTTTGCAGGTACACGAGCCGGTAAGCCATCGTAATTCGTATAAAAAGATCATCAAGGAGGTACGGGATTTTATGGGAACGGAAAACATGCCGCCTGGAGGGCAGGGTCTAAAACCAGGAAGTGGAAACTTCCAGTGGAAGCTTCCACTGGAAGTGCCAACTTCCAGTCTGGAAGTGTCACTGTCTAAAACCTGGAAGTGCAACAGAAAACCTGGAAACACGCTATTCCGTGCAACTTTTACTTATTTTGACAAGAATAAATTAATAAGCAGAGCATACAAGTACAGCAAGTTATGTGCGAGGATAACCACCACGCAACATTAAAACCTCTGCAACGACGTACTAACATAATGCATTTATGCGGTGTTTGATATCGGCATCAAAACAGAACATGCACCGCAGTTGTCCTGTATTAATCAGCCAGCTGCATTTGGTACTGCATGTGGGATGCTGCGGAAGTGGAAAGTAAACATTCTATCATTCCCAGCTACAGTATATCTGTGTAGTTCGAATCAATGTACCAGACAAACTTTCGTAAAAAGAACTGCTTTTCCTAAGAGGGTCGCTAAGATATGTCGAACTAAACAACCACATATCCAGAACAACAATAATAAAATAAAAATTACTCTTTAAATGCGATGAAAAATTGATTGCGAATGCGATAGCTGATAAGCCTAAGCATGTGCTTAATAATCACTACTTTTACTGGCAAAATGGCCATAACATTAATGATTGTGGATTCAGGATGAAGGCAGCTAGTGCCACTGATTCCCAGTAGTAAGCGATAATCATGCGATTAAAAACAAGAATATTAAATGTCACCATGTGGAGATCGGCAGTATGGAACCGCTTTTCAAACAAACAGCATTTCGCGCCAGATATACTTGCGACAACACATGCGCTGTACTGATAAAATACGCGAAACACCGTTAGGGAAGTTGAAAGACGTTAGAAAACACCTGTGAGAACCGACGAGCTTCGTAACTGACAAAGGGGTTCTCAGTGAGAGTCCCAAGCTAACGGCTAACGCGCATCCACAAGCATTCGTTTACTTCTGTACCTACCTTCTGGTATAATATGCAGTTTGCGGCGCTGCGGCTCGTCTCAGAGAGTCTGAATGCACGTGCACGTTTTCCCGATAAGGGTAGCGAAAGTTCATTTTTTTCAGACAGCCTGGTGTATGTATGTACTAATTGTACCTGTTCACTGAGCATTGTAGTTGTTACTTGTTACTTCTGCAACATGGTTTAATTTGGCTAACGTTGGAATTCACGATCAGTGCTGTATGTTTGATTTTGGTGGCCCGCGCTGAAAGTCAGACTCAGACTCCGCCTCTGACCGCTCAAACTCCGCCTCTGACCGCTAAAAGTCCGCGTCTGACCACTATAATAGCTTGCTCACACTTCGGCATATTTCCACTCTGGCATACATTTACAGCCTATCCGTATCTGAACCATATTTTACAGAAATGAGTATGTGACAAGTATTTTCATAGTTCGAGTTTGGTGAGATTCTCTTATATTTGATGTATATGCCCGACGCGCTCAGACTTCTCATACATCCACCACATAGACTGAGAACTGCTATGACGTACTACTGGTCAATTTTATCCGGATCCTATGTGGATTTAACCGGAAGATTTTTTTGCGCGCTCCATTACAGACCGTAGCTGCTGAACAATTCGGTAGAAGTCCACAGTATTTTTTCCAGAACGAATTTGTTTTTTTCAAGAACGTACAAACTTTTTATCTCAACAGCTAAATTAAGAAGTGAACGTTAACTCCAAAAATTCTATCTATCAAGTATGTAATTATGCAACCTTACTAACTTTATCTTACTTTTTGTTTCGCTCATTATGAAATTTGGGAAAAAGGAAAGTGAAATCAAAGCATGACGGAAATAACATGTTAACTCAATGTATATTTCCGAGGCTGGTAGCTGTCAGAAATGCCCACCGGTGCCACTTGGAGCCTTTGTGATTGGTCATTTGATCCGGATATATGCCGAAAAGTTTCAAAAGGGAAACTCCCAAAATACACGCAACATATTTTGACATATTCGAATATGTGCG
>JAQGAU010002600.1:0-15074 GCA_034698045.1 Paramacrobiotus richtersi
CCGTCGCTCCCTGTCAGGGTGCTGTCTACTATGGAACCAGTGTAAGTGTTAAGCCCTGCTCGAAATTCCAGCTTGATCTTAATTATTTGAGTGGGTTAGGTAAGCGATTCACTTGTATTGGTTACGTACTGCTGTGGATGGTAAATACATAAATTTTATTACGGAAAAAATATTACGGAAATGATATCAGTATAGCCCGCCCTTTTGCGCAATAATATTGACTAAACAGTCAATAAACAAAGCATTATGCATAGTAATCAAAATCAGACGAGCAGAAAACGGTATATGTTCACAGAGACAGTAGATTTCATGACTGGTAATAACAGAAAAAACCGAAAGAAGAATTTTTCATACCTCAACTACATAACATCATCCAAACATAGGTTAACATGCTCGGCGAAGCGATAATAAAAATACGCAAGGCGCAGATACCGTGAATAGTGAAATCCAAGCCTTCTTTAATTTTACGCTGCATGTGTAAACTAATGTGGTAAAACTGTCTTCCGAAAGTGGCCAAGTAGCATAATTAGAGTGATTAGTCGGTAATTTCTGCAGTTCTGATGTCACCAGTCGAACGTTGATTCATCTTTGTCAACTAGTATACAGTACATTCCTTATAATATCAACGTCCAACAAATACAAAAGCACTGCTAAACACAGTATGGATGACGCAAGCCGAAATAATTCTTCTCATCGTTTAATTTTCGGGTTTGCACTGGTAAATGGTACGGGTGCCAAGCTCCACTGCCAACAATTCCTGCGCTTTAGCTGATTACTGCAGCTCGTACGCCCGTATGGCACAGTGCATTCATTTCCAAGATTAAGAATGCTGCTGCCAAACAAACTGGTCAGAGCAGCTGTAGTGGCGTGATCGACATTTTGTGTTCAACTGTGCTGTACAGGCCGTATCATTCCATCCTTTTCCACAGAGCGCATTATCGTATTCATCAAGCGTGCTCGAACCTGGCTAGAACAGGATATCGTTAAACTATTTGCATATTGAGCACAACAACGGCTCCACAACTGTGCTGATGTTGTTGCGTTGTTTGCATCGTTCCAGTGGATATCAGCCACATTCAGTTGGCCGACTAACCCACAGTCATCGTGTGTGACACACAGCCTACGTATCACTCGTATGTGAATTGTGCGGTTTTACTTCTGGCAGTCCTGCACTGTTAAAAACGGACAACAAACCGACAATTCCTCATATGTAGAAGCTGCCGCCTTTCTGCAACGCCCCTTAAACTTCGGATGGGATGTGTCAGTAAACAGTGTCAAAATTTCTTCCATCAACTAATCCTTTAGTTACCATGCGCCCCGCTTCTTGCAACCACAAAAGCGTTCTGGTTTCGCTGATGATTCTGGCATGCATAACGTTTCCTTATTTGTTTCTGAAGCTTTTCCACAATACATACGCATTCCGGGCAAACACAGACGGTCCCAAAGTAATCTTGTTTTGGACCAAATATTTCTATGGCCGATTTCCACACCTTGAAGAGGGCTTCGCGCGATGTCCAAACCAGAGTTGTTACGTAACCGATGATCGGGATTATCTATTGAAAGCCTCAGCTGTTATATTCCATGCGCGGGATTTCCAAGCCGATGATCTTCCGCAAACACGGACCGACAACCAATTGTATGTCTTTTACTTGTTGGAGTCTCCGGCGCATACTGGAAGCAGCATATCGGATCAACAACTGCGCCACTTCTTCAATGTGACCTGGACGTACCGCATGGACTCGGATGTGCCGGACATGAGCTATCTGGCCGATTGGAATGTGGGAAAGCACGAAAAAAACAGCACTACTCATCAGTTTCCCCTTTCACGCAGCAAGAATAATCGAGCCATGGCGCTTTTATCTCACTGCAAATCGCATGGAAACCGGGACGAGTACATCAGTGAGCTTGGCAAACATTTCCCAGTGGATATTTATGGCGGCTGTGGAGTGAAGAGTTGTCCTAGAGAGAGTCCAGAGTGCGAGAGAGAACTGGTTGGAAAGTACAGTTTCTATCTGGCCTTTGAAAACAGGTACGGTGCCGAAAAATTGATGGCTTTCTGTCGGGTGCGAACCGTCAGTAAAAGGTGCAGTAATTAATATTGACCTTTATTAGTACAACGTTAACTATCGTTTTGGTCAGTTACCATTTGGGTATTGCAGTTAAATAACTGCTTTAGTACTATTGTTTTGAGATGCAGGGCGATGTGGAAAGTAGAAACGCTTCATCAGATCACAAGTGTCTTTGTAGTCGGTTAATTCACATGATTCTCAAACTGGATGCACTTTGCAGCGTATATGCACAGTACGATTTTCGAGAAAGCGTTGACTGATTTCCTTGTAATTGCAGCCATTGTAAGGACTACGTGACGGAGAAGGTTATGCGAGGATACAACTACGGAGCGGTTCCCGTAGTGTACGGTGGTGCGAACTACTCACGATTCTTCCCGCGGAACTCGTTTATTGATGTGGCTGAGTTTGCCAGTCCGAGAGATCTCGGAATGTATCTGCGTAACCTAACTTTTTCATCGGAGAAATACGCAAGCTTGCACGAATGGCGGTTTGATGAGCGATCCGCTCCTCCAGTTTCCCCGGACAATTCGTGGGGCCTTTGCCGACTGTGTGAACTCCTGAACGATCCACATTTTACTAGTCGGACCAACAGGAATGTTGACCTGCGCCAGTGGTGGTTTGTCCAAGGGAACTGCACATCATTCCGAAATCAGAAAAACTAATACGGTAACGCTTATGTATCTATAGCTTGATGGGACGCATGAATCTGTATTCTAGTTGTACCAACCTAATCGGTTGCTAGTTGTTACTGTATCAGCTGTGTGCAGTTATAAACTATTTTAAAACTCTCCATGTATTCGTCTTGGCTCGAACCGCTCGATGTGCACATTGTCTGGTCAGTTCACTTGTCTCACTTTTCCCAAGGAGAATGTAACAGAGAAAGATGACTGCTAAACGGCTTAAAAACCAGTAAATGCAAGAAGACTGTGGCCGCTTGTTACCGTACTACAGAAGTTATACTAGACTCCGCGTCCTACAAATCGGCAGAATAAATTAATAACCAATTGCGAAGTCTTGGATGACGATCGTTATGGAATACATGAGTTCCCGAACGAGAAATGTTCTATTCGAGAACAGGCACAGCAAGGTAGTTTCATTCCCGATTGTTCATTCTGAATTTCCTTCCGTTCTATGCGATTTCAAATCAAACACGTGCCAACAATCAAACTGACAAAAGATCGTGACATACAGTAGTGAACTCGAACCGAAAAACTAGAAAGCAGTGGCAAGTATCAATGCTCCACGTAACCGAATGCTACTGCATATTTGCTCGATACTCGATAGTCACTGTCGCACCTTTCCCAATCATGGAAATCATAATCGGCAAAGGTATTTCGAATTCGGTTTATATCATTGTACGTTAGACTTCATGTTTACAGAACTTCATCAAGTACATTAGCTGTTAATCATTTTGAATACAAGATTCATGTTTATATTTCAGACAAACAAGCCATTACGATGTGCGTTTATAACGTGCATGCAGGGGAATAGAATTTCCTCCCAATTTTGAAGTTGGTACGGTGGGCTAGCCAGAACGATGTGCGAAAAATGGCAGCCAAAAAACTCGCTTCTGTAAAGCCGAAAGCGGATAATTAGGCTGCACGGTTTACCACTTACCAGTTAACGAAGGTCAACATTTCTGCGATATTGCACCAGTACTACCGTTTGGCTCGAGTATGTAAACGAATAAATTTTATGCGTTACATCCTTAATTCACATTAAATATACCCGATTTTAGCGAGCAGGTTTTCAGCGAATCAGCCCTACAAGTTATCGGAGCTACATAACTGAACGGTTTCATTGTAGACATCAGTTCTGGTGGTGCTGACGTCATTTCCGCTGGCAAAAGCAGTCGCCCGTTCGTAACGTAGAACGATGTAACCGTCTCGGTAAAACCGTTCTTTTGTCTTTAGCTGCTTGATGTTGTACAAGTCGGTAAAGAGGGTCGACAGAATTAAAAGAATAAAAAAACAACAGATTCTTGATTGACAAGGTAAACTGTATACCGGTAATTCAAGCAGTATTCGGAAGGACAAATCTCTTTGCCTGATGTGAGGAAATCAAGAAATTTTGATCACGGAATTTTGCCACTGCAGCCAGCAGAATTTTACAGTCCTGTATGAAGACACCAGCTAGGGCCCGTGAACATCTGATCACGGCTAAAATTTCGAACGCATAATGCTGTGCCTTTTGTTCGATCACGCCACTGCCAAACATTCCTCACTCGGACCATCTTCGCGAATTAACGGCTCAGCTGCTATCTCGGGGATTGTCTGCACACGCTGCTCTTTTCTCATTTTCGGAAGGACGTTAATATTCGCCTTTTACACTCTTCGTTCCTGAAATCTCGTAAAAAAACGAGAACTTACAGATTAACTACACAATGCCGCAGCTATTCCGCTTTGTACGGACCAGGTTAATGTTGGTGACATGGATCCTGGGGATTCTCGGTTTAATGACAATATCCCAAATTACGGGAGCCCGCCAACCGTTCTGCTGTGGACTTCGTATACCGTTTTACTTTGATCAGTACCAGCAGTCCCGATCTAGATGTGCAGCTTCCCAGAAACACAGTGGACCACATAAACGGTAAGCAAGTCCTAAACTCACTGTCAATACGAAAAACAGCGAGATACATTTCTGTTGGTTATACATACTGCTTAAAGATGGGACTAAGAGTGAATTCTGTTAATCCACGTTTACAG
Organism: Paramacrobiotus richtersi; assembly: GCA_034698045.1. Lineage (NCBI taxonomy): Eukaryota > Metazoa > Tardigrada > Eutardigrada > Parachela > Macrobiotidae > Paramacrobiotus > Paramacrobiotus richtersi. The sequence continues at coordinate 4,775 of JAQGAU010002600.1, forward strand.
TTCCTATCAAGCTGTACATTACAGTAGCTGCGAAGTTTACGACTACGACTCCCATAGTTCCTGCATCACCACCAAAACCGCCACCTGATATGGCCTTTTCGTATCCGGTATCCAGGACCCATGCTTGCCGGGAAAACGCGAACGACACCTTTCTCCTCGTTATCGTCCATTCGGCTGCGTCGTATTTCCATAATCGCGAAGTGGTACAGGTCGCTAACATTGTCGTGCTTATGATGTAACTGGTAAAAAAACATTTTTAACACTGGCATCATTTGTTGCAGATTCGTACAACATGGGCAAATGAAGGTTGGCGCCGGATGCAACGTGCGGATGTACTGTTTATCGTGGGTTTGCCTGGTGATGCGACCGTGCAAAGTGCTGTAAGTAGGCACGACATATTTTTCCACATAATGTACGTTGGTGGGTTAAATGAATGTACCTATTATGTAGCAATCGAGTACAATGACTGATTGGTTTAGCAAACCGGTGTAGAAACGAATATGAGGCGTATTATAGAAAAGCTCTTTGATAGATGTTTCCTTAAAGCAGTACCGTATTACTTTGCAGATAGATAACGAGTCCATCAGATTTGGCGACATAATCCAGCACAACTATCTGGACACCTACCGGAACCTGACGTACAAAAACTTGGCCGGCCTAAATTACATCTCCAAGTTCTGCCGCCATCTACCTTATCAATACGTCCTGAAACCGATGATGACATGTTCGTCTATCTCCCACCTGTAGTCTCATATCTGCACAAACAGATCCACTGCCAGCCTAGCATTACAAAAACCATTTCCTGTGATTCGCTACTCTGGAAAGAAGCAATTGGTCGCGATCCCAAGGGTAAATGGTACGTTTCATGGCAGGATATTCCGGAGAAGGACAATCCACCATACTGCTACGGAGCAGGGTACGTGCTCAGTAGGGATCTGGTGGATGCGTTGCTGAACACGGCGAAGAATGTGCCGTTCCACTGGATCGACGACGTGTTTGTCAGTGGGATGACAGCCAAAGCCTTAGGCGGAGTGAAGCATGTTCAAATGCCACGAGAGAGCTATGTCAACGGAACCATGTGCGGTCAGCCAAAGTGTACACCGGTCAGTAAGAAGTATAGTACTTCTAGTACAGAAAGTACAGTAGTGCATAAGCTCGATCGCCGTCTCTCGAACCTTCCGAGTATTTTACGAAGCAACCAGACTCCTTACCAGGTTCACTAGCGTTCACTAACGTAGTGCAAGTCGCGTATTTAGTCCTCACTCCTGGTTGAAAATGTTTAATTGTAGACTGTGGTGCAGTTTTTGATTCTGTACCCACTATAAATAGTGACAAGTTATACGTTTTCAGAGTTGTTAATGCAGTAGTACGTCGGCCTACGAGAATCTGATGGAAATCGTGAACTTGCTTCATAGACCGCTATTTTAAGCCAACTTACGTATCAATAATCTGAAAAATGAATAACGTTTTACCGTTTGTGATGGGCACAGAATAAAAAATTGCTCCATACCCACCAGATGCTGGAGCATAGGTCGCGTATTTATTCCGCACTCGATGCCGATGCAGCTGTTTTCTCGAACTGACGGGTTCACTGTAAACGTGGTGGTCAGTTGTAAGCGTGATCAGTTAGCATAAACGTGAACTATGAATCCATTTCATTTAAAATTTGAAAAAAAATTCAACTGATCATTCCGCGCAGATCAAAGCAAATGTCTTATGTACAGATACATGTAACCATGCATGTTCATTCGTTAATTATAAGGATGTAATATATTATTCCTAACGTTTACACTTGTCATCGAAGGTCAATCAGCCATGGTTCGTCCATACGACCCAAAACCCAGACCGCATTAAGGAGATATTCCGGACAGTCAAGGACTCTGGTTCAACCCGGGATGTAGTTGGAAACAAAGATTGCAACGCTATATCTAATGTCAGTAATGGGAAAAAATGAGAATGTTGTTGAGCATACCATGCATTCCTGACACTATACATAAAGCACTCTCAGTTTTCGCGTTGGCGATTTTGACATTTTTTGCGATATATGTATATAGTGGCTGTGTTTCAGTTACCAATATTATATCAATGGGATTTTACCTTTATTTGTGCCAATTTGTTGTTAGCAAACGAATGTGTCCAATGAACTTGCAAATACGATGTAAACTATAACAAGAAACGATATCTGTAAATAATTTATAGTGTTGTTAATTTGTGTGCAGATATACTTCACAGTACAGTCAGTCATCACGCGGTTTAATGGGGAGCGAGTGTCATACTAATTCTTTATGGAAATAATTCCAACTAATTCTTTACGGCTGTTTGGAAATAGTTTTAACCGGAGCCAACTTTCTCAACTCACAAGTCAGCACAAAAATCACTGAGCTATGATCAAGGAGCCCAAGATTAACTGACATATTATGTCGACCTGTTTCTGTTTTACCATAAAACAGGCTGAAATAAATATTTTCGTACTAATATGCGTGCTGCAGTTCCTCGTTCGAATGTATGTATCAGCAAGTGTTTGCGTACGTAAGTGCATGCGCAGGCACATTGATTCGGGAAATGTCATTAACTGACCATAGCAAACAAATTCACGGTAATTTCTCATTAGAATCCAAAATTCATCGCAGTAAGCATTCTGACACTGTTAAGTAGCCAAACAAAAGTTATTCAAGGAAAGAACAAGAGAAGAATAGAACAGGCGCACAGTCGCGCCATCGTTTTACTGCTACCAGGCAGTGATCGTTTAGTATAATTATGGTACGTAATTATAATAAAATGGCCATTCTGATGGCTTAGATGCGACAATACGTAGCATCCGTTCATCCGCTGCTTCCCATCAGCCGCTGCTGTAAGAAAGTTCGCACTGGAGTTTCCACGCCGGGGACGGTGCAGTGGGAGTCCGGGCCGTCACTGAGGCCGTTTCCGGATGATAAGGAACTGGGACAGGCGTGGTGAATCTGTCCCGCTCAACGGCCAAACGAAACGGACAGCAGCTGTGTACGGGGTAGTGGTAGCAGCGGGAGGTCGAATGGTCACTGAGGGCGTTTCCGGATGAAAACGAACTGGAACAGACGTGGATGGTGAATCTGGCCCATTCAACGGCCGAATGAAGCGAACAGCAGCTGTCGGCGGGGTAGTGACAGCAGGGGGAGTGGTTTTAACAGAGAAAAAGTGTCGAGCCTCCGGAGAGGCGAAATTACTGTGCGGGTCCACTGTAGCCGGGGGTGGCGTCATCAAGGCAATGGGCATCGGTACCGCTGGGTCCCATCCAGTGGCGTTGTAACGGGTCATTCTGGTAGTAGTGGCTTTGTCGATCCAGTGCTCAGACAAGCCCACAGTAAACAGCTTCCAAGCGGTGGATACGTTTCGGAAGGGTGAATTAACGGACACGAATTCTACAAAACGCAGAACCGACATACAGCATATCTGTAATTGCTTTGTAACAAAGGTTATTTTGCATATTTTTCCGTATAACTGGAATTTTCAACGGCTGTTTGCTGGTACTAAGCTTTCCAGGTTTTTTTTATATGCAGTATTTCAAAGGAATTTTACTGAACCTAGATCGGTTTGTCCACATCGGACATTAAGATAAATGAAATACCTTAAATCATAGTACCTACAAAGACGCTAAATGCATCGAATTGCAATATATTATTGATAAATGCTTTAGAACGATCATAGTCTTTAAAAAGACGTCCCATACATCGAATTACATTATTAGTGTTTTATAAATGTACCAACCCAGTTGCATTTTCATCAGCTAAAGCAAAAGCATTGTTTTCGTACCCGTTTTGCGGATAGTTTCGAAGTCCATGGTCGCTAATTCCGTCGTCATACTTTCATCCGCGAAGGGCACACGTTCAGTGCGCGGTAATTCTCCACCGTTGCCCAAAACATCCACGGGCATACTCAGAGCTGTTCCACGACATAATAACACCAACACAACTACCGGAAGCATCGTGGATTCTAAAGTCATCATGTCACAAAACACGGAAAAACTATCCAAGAAACAGAATAAACAGATGCTAGTTGACTGCAAGGGCGTCTTTTTTTAGGATAATCAAAATGAAGAATGGATGTTTGGCTGATATAATGGCTCGATCTGCAGAAGGCAGATTTGCGTAAAGCTGGGAAAAAGAAGCGTTTTCATCGTTCGATCATGCCACTGCGCATTCAAACTGGTTAGCAAATTAACTTGGCTTGGATTCCCGCATTTGGCTGCTGTGCATTTAATATGTGCTGCTCTATTGTTCTCAGCGTGGCAGAAGCGATTCGAAAATGTCAAAATGCTCATAATCACGTGATCACTTACTGTCAGAAGCTTCCCAAGTTATGTTGACAAGCTATTTTGTTTATTCTCTGGACGCAGCTCAAACTTCATGTATTCATTGTAACGCGTTTCCGACAGAAGTGTGCTTATGTGAAATTTAAAAGCAAGTAAGCACAGCATAATACTTGGCACAGAAAAACAACAAAACGACTCCAATAACTGAATTTGAAGGTATTATTTTTACAGTGTGGATTGTATATAATATAGAACACATCGCTTCAGTTGTATGTAGTGACATTGTGACAGTAAATAGGCGTGGCGGAAAGACTGCAACGTCTCGGTAATACCTATTTTTTTAAGGCCCGGAAGGGAGGCAGACTGTGGCCTTTAGGCGTAGAATGCATTGTGGCTGCCAGTAGAGATACTACGTACTTAATCCATGTGCACTTCATGGTGCGACGCGTGTCCGCTTACTAGATCAAATTGCACGAAGAATTCAACACCGCTCGCCAATTACAGTATATCTTCCCAATTGTGTAAGCTCACTCTAAAAAACGAACTCTTGAACTACGAGTATTACATGTTATGTATTACGCGTGAAATTAGGAAATGCAATGCGGTATAACCAGTGATTAACTATTCTAAGAAATTACGTACATATTTTACATTTCAGCCATATACGGGGATGTTGCCACAAAACAGTTGTTTAATTGTGATTTAACATCATTTTAATTAACAAAACAGTTCCTGCAGCAACACATATCATAGACAGGGCGCATATTATCAATTTCTCAATTAACAAATCCAATTAGTGCTGTCGGTATTTGAGTTATACGTACGGTGCATATAGTCTAATGAACTTAATTTACAGTTCAAATTCTATCTGAACATAGACAGCGTAATTATAAGTAGCATAAATTATCACGATATTAGATCAAGATCCTAAACAACATGATTGACCCATGTACAGGCGAAGCAGGACCGGGAACTTCGCCCAAAAATATCCAGCCCTCACACGTATTTTCCGAATCAATCCGCTGGCCTCACCTACTACGGACAATCCTGGAAGTACAATTCCAGAATATCTCCAGTGAAGTCCGTTGTATGTTGACCCTGACCAGCGGCCGTCGAGGCCTTCTTGTGCGGCATACCCCGGATGTACAAACTCGGATTGTTATGGACGTCCCCGTTATTACACATTGGGTGGGGATCCACGTCCGTCGCTGCGATATGGTTCCACAACGAGTCCCAAATTAACGCTGGCACAATCATGTAGCGGCGTCCGAGGAATACCTGCTCCCTGCCATTCTTCGCATCCAGCCTAAGTGCGACAATGCCATCTTCTTTGTAATGAGCAACGGCATGGATTACCGAAAAACGTATTCAAAGATGATGGCAAGCATTCTGATGATAAAAAAGCAACTACCAGGTCCGTACCGCGTTGTGCTGTACGACCGATCTTAGTGGACGACATTCACGCCGCAAAACGAATGGAATTTGGCAAATTCCGGCTCTATGGTGCAGATGTACCGAGGTGACCGCTTACTGGGACAGTATTTCGCGTCCATGCGAAAGGGTAATGCTTGGAGTGTAGTGGAAATTGATGGGATGAAGCTGACTTCCCTAAATGAGATGAGAACGGTTAAAACTTGGGACGCCATGAATCCATGAGCCAACTGGACGAACAGACCGCTTCTAGTGCAATATTTACTGTATATTATAACCTAATACGTGTGTGTTATTTTTTGTTATTTTCTTGACGCTCCAGGCCTTTGGAAAGCCATAAGTAATGGTCACACTGTGCAGTCGGTGCTTGAAGATTACCTGCTATCATGCTTGACGTTCCATTACGTATTTGTGAAGTTTTCCAGTAGTATCCAGCCTTATGATATTCCGAGCCGTTTTGTGATGAATTTTGTGCAAAATAACCACACGAGATCTTTAAACTTATGTACTGTAACAATCACCTTCCAACATAGCACGTTTTGTACAGTGCGCAGTATTTAGGAACTGTGAAAATGAATTTCACACGTTAGCTGACTGTAAATTATAAGATATCAAGTCAGAGAGTTCACAATCAAACCACAACCGTCAATGTTCATCTAATAGTTATGTAGCATCTCAGTAGTCTGTATGCACTTGGCTCTTTTACTGGTGCAGCTTTTGTCAAAAAACTACTGAATTCATATATGAGCTGTACACAGTGTACAGAATGATGGCAATTACAATCTCCTTCCCGATCCATTCGAGCCGCCTCCTTTAACGCTACCTCAACACACTTCTGCAAACACCTGACAATAATGACCAAATGTCTGCAGCTGTGCAACAAGCTCTCTGACCGAATGCAAACAAAATTGTCTCACATCAGCCGGCTTTCGATTAATGAACCTTTCACTACCAAAAAACAATCGTACTGCAGTAAACAGCTGACAGACACCTGCCGTGATCTGCGTAAAAACTCCAGAGAATAAATGAAACAGTATAATAGCTTGGTTGCTTGGGGAGCACCGGGCAACAGTCACGTGTAATCGAAGTTGAAATTTTCAAGCAGTTCTCTGGTTGCTTGTCCCATTCTGAGAACAACAGAACAGTACATGCATCTGCTGAATGTGAAATCACTGACCGGTCTAGGCCAGTCTTTGGAATAGCACACTTCCCCTGAAACGACCAGATGCGCTCCCCATTAGCCACATCTATCCACAATCATCATCATCACCTCCATAAAGGTCATAACCGCCATCTCCACTTCCGTCACGTATCCGGCGAGGAAAACGAAATTCTTTCCTTGAAACAGCTTTCGGTAGTAATCTAGAGCTGTGTCGTTGCTCATTACAAAGAAGCTGACGCTGTGGTATTTGATCCGTAAGCGGAGAGCGGCTCGGAACAGGTCTTCCTCGGATGCCGCCACATGGCCGTGTCGGCGTTGGGCCGTGCTGTGTATGATTACAGCCTCGCAGACTTAAATGCTGCGGCTGTATGAATTATGTGCAAATACAATGTAAAGATACATTAGTCGCGAAATGCTCGCCTGTCGTAGTAAACATGCCATTTATGTACTATGGTTGATGGTTTAACAGCCATACAAAAAATTGTTGTACCGTATTATCGACATGGTTGTACCATTAGCGTTTCCTTCGGCTTCGTTTAATCCAGTTTAGCCCATATCGTTAACTGTAAGCTGCGACTTATCTATAAAGTTTAATAAGATAGGTACATAATGTATTACTGAGCTCAGTGGTGCACTACTTCAACTTGAAAAGCATTTCTGTCACTCACACTTTACGCACAACCATTTCTGCCGTCCCGTGTGGAAGTGTTGTCTGTTAATATCTGCGAAGTGATAACAGCTAGAACGAAACCAGCATGCATATCTGCCACGCAGATTTGTATTCTTTTAGCATTTCAATAAAATGTAGCGACGCTTACCGTTATACAAACGCTTTTTTCAGTTTTGCAATGTTGAACGCGTCATTTTTTATAAGAGTTGGTTAACCAATACGCTTACACCGGAGGTGGTAGAAATGCTTGTGCGTAAAGTGTGAGTGACAGAAATGTGTTTTGCTTCGAAATACCTCGAGAAAGAGAAAGAAAGAGAAAGTAGCTACAGTGTGGTGAAAGGTTAAATAGTATCCCATACTTCGAGTTCCCATTTCCCTTGTGTTGGTATGACAGATACGTATACATATGCTGTAAAAGTTTTATAATTGTTTTCCACTGTACATCTCTTTAGAGTCAAAGTAGTATCAAACAATTACACGTTTGTTATAAAGAAGTTTGTTGTACGCGTGGGTGGTTTGTTAAATGCGTCGTAGCTGGTACAACGTATTTTGTTCCCTACGGTAATGCACCAGCTGCAAACTTAAAAATCCGAATTGCTTCTGCACCGCAGTGCCTGCTACAGTACTTCAATCGCCAGAATATCTTGCACATACTAACTAACAATAATATTTAGTAAATTTTTTGTACAACTTTATAACAATTATTAAATATTACGATTCCGAATGGCTGCACTGAATAGTGAGCAGTATTGGGTGAAACGTATTATGGTATTTTGCCAGCGCAAATACATTAACATTAACTAGCGGTAGGCAGACACGTACAACGTGTTACCATCCGATGTTTTCTTTCCTGGTGTCACTAGTCATGAACCAAAAAATGCTGCAAAACAAATGGTAAGACTACTGCCACTGTTATCAAGATGACACAACAGGAGAATGTCGTTTTCATCGAGCATGCGGCACTTGGCGACAATGAACGTCTTTCTAGATATATACGAGCACTTGTATAGGTTTGTTACTGCCTGCACAATACTATGCGTCTCGTGTAATCAAATACAAAGTACAATGCAAGTTTCCAGCACAACCGTGGCGCTAAAACTGCGCTGCCGAGAACAGAAGCGTTTACAAGCTAAGTTGCTGTGCATTCCAGAGATGCAGAAGTCAGTATTTTGCCAGCAATAGTGCTGTTTCACTGAGCAAACAACTGGGCATGTACAGAGTAGTAATTGCTGTTTGATGCGATTGTAATATTTTTCTTTTATGCGATGCTTTTAGTATACTGTCGTTCCTATTGTCGTTTACTGTTCAGCCATTGTCGCGACCTGTATTCTAACTGACACGCTTTTTAGAAACCCGCAACTGCTCGAACTGTGTACGGATCATTGAAAATATGTGAGATCGGAACTACATCCGAACAAACCGGGTGTTTCTGCTCCAGAAGCTTCCTTCACTAATGCGACCGTTGTGCCATCCCATTTAGATTTGTAAGGATGGACTAACTAATCCACTCGAAAGTTACTGCATTCTTACGAATTTGACTGCGATCGGCATCCCATATGAGAAAAGTGATAACAACACTGCGATACACACCACCTGTAAGCCGTTTGGGAATCTGCCGTTAATCAAACAGTTTTGAATTCGCGGTCTGTTACTGGTAAATGGCAACGGACCCGGCAAATGGCCGAAGAGAATCCTGTACAAGTGGACATCCAACGTGGAATTTTGAATTAACGTACGCTGCACCGATGCCTTTCACGATTGATTTATGCCGGGACGGCTAATTTTATAGTCAGTGCGGTTTGCCAATGACGATATCCACAAACAAGAAAAATTATTTCGGGAAACAATCGATCGATGGGCATCGATCGCGATCGAAATTAAACTCTGGATTTGATAATGTGTCGTAAACAGACTCTCAATTTGAGTTTTTCCACTCGCGATGGAAAAACTCGTCGATGGACAATCTCAAATTGAGAGTTTGCGGCACATCCAGGCGAGCTGCCCAAGCTGGTGAATGAATGAGACGAAAACGCTGTAAGACGATTAATGACTAAATACAATCAAAGTAGGGTAAAACAATGAAAGTGGTTAGAAATCTTCTGATTATAAACTTGTATCTTCTGTTCAAAATTGTAATGTTATGATGGGTACAGAATAACAAATTGCTCCATAATAAAGATTTTATAGTATTGGTCGTGTTTATTTTTGACACTCGATGTCGATGCAGCTGTTTTCTCAAGCTAATAAGTTTACTGTAGAAGACGTGATCACTTTGCATAAATTAAACGCGAAATATGAATTCATTCGTAAAGCTAAAGAAGTGCAGCTGATCAGGTTTCCTAAGCGCAGATCAAAGCAACTGTCGTATGTACTTCGTACAACCATGCATGCTACATTCGTTTATTACAAGGATGTGATATGTTATTGTTAAAGTTTACAATTATCATCATCGATCAATCAGCGATGGTTCGTGCACACGCTCCAAAACACATTTTCGGACCATCAAGGACTACAGATATGGTTGACCCGGAACGGGGTTGTAAAAAAGACTGCAACGCTACATCGAGTGTCAATAACGGGAAAAATTGAGAATGTCGTCGCAGACAAATTTGATGAACTTATGAACTGACAATTTTTTTTTTTTTTTCGACACAGGAATTTTTATTAAGTAACTGTCGCATTTCTCAGCCAAATACCCGTATAAACATCACTAAACACATAATAAACAGAAGAAAAGAGAGGAAACAGT
>JAQGAU010002601.1:0-15074 GCA_034698045.1 Paramacrobiotus richtersi
ACGTCCCACGCAGACTGGAAACGACGTAAACTTTCATCCGGAACTTCACAATGCGTCAACTGTATCCACTCATTTACAACAGGTTCAGCCAAAACAACCGTACCAGTAGGGAAGACGCGGCAAACGAGATGATGTACGGAATACGCCGACGTCATAAGAAGATGTCAGAACATTATTAAAAGCAGCATACGGTGTGCTGCAATACGCTTTCTACTGGTGACGTTTTTTCCAGTCTAGTCAATTTGAATTTGTAGAAGTACCGTAAATGTTGCCTGATTTCATACCTCAACCAAATCACAAGGTGATGGCAAACGGCATCGCAAGCCAGACTCTAACCAATTCACTCCACCCGTTGCCCGTTGAATGAACTGATCAACTGATTCTGGCGCCCGTCGAATGTCCGATGTCTACATGAAGAAAAGCCTATTAGAACACAGACAGGCACAAGAATTCTTATTTGATTTATTTCAATACTACGAAATGTGTTTCGTTTATTTGGTACCATTTAATATAATCTCGTTAACCATAACTCATCACCACATCCTGCAGATGATGGTCGCACTTGCGGTGCAGGACGGACAGCTCGCTGTTGCTGACCGACACTGGCAATATCTCGGTATATGACAGCTGTTGACAGAATGCCCTCCATCGCGCCGACTGTGGCGGTAGCACAGAAGTGAGCTCGGCGGGCAGCGGGATGGATGTGACCACGAAGTCGTTCGAATGCAGCACACGGGACTGCATTTCATTGGGGGATAGCGGCGGTCGAACCTGCCGACGGTGGACGACTTCACTGCGCCCGTCACCGCGCAGCTGCACATCCACTAACGCCAACCCTCCTATCCCTCTCTGCGGTATCTCGCGGATGACCAGCGTGGCAGTACGCCAGATCCATGGCTGCGTGGCGTCGTCGCGCAGCAGCACCTCCACGGCGTCCCCCGAGGACATGTTTCGCGATAAATAGTGCTGGTCCCACCGATAGCTGAATGCTTGTCCGTCTTTGACGAGCTGGCGCCGCTGTCCTTCACAGCCAAAATCCACAACGAGGCCGTCGGGTTGAATGTCAATGACTGTCCCGTGCTGCACCATCCCGTCCTTCCCTATCACGTCGGCCGCGTTCCAGCTGTCCACCGGTTGACGGTAACCATGATCGTCGTAGATGGACCGATACATTGTCGGGTTCTGCAAAAACGCTCGTCAACTGCTGAACACTAAAACTGTTAACCATTGGTTATAATGAACAGCAAACTGACTGAGCATCGCATCAGTCGAAGGAAAACAAAACTTAATACTTATCTAAACATGAAACAGTGTTGGGACAGCACGTACGCGAAGCTCAGAGACCTCATCAAGATAGCAAGCTACCAGCAAAATTACCAAACAGCAGTAAAACTTTCGAAGTATATCGCCGCCACGATACCTAGCTCCACTAGCTCTATAGACCATAGTCCATAAAATGAGGAATGCAAGACAAAGAGCCAGCACGCCTGTACAAGCAGCGCTGCAGCAAGGAATAATATATATAGCGATGTGTCACAACGAGCATTTCGCCAGAGGATCATTCGCAAAAATCTCGCTCTTGAGGGGAATCGAACCCCTGTCAACTGCGTCTGAGCGCGTGCAGTGAGCCACTAGGCCACAGCGAGTCATTGAGAATGATCAAGATTTTTTCGCTTCGGCTTGCCGCCGGCGTGACAGATGCTTCATAGACATGGCACTGTGGCTCATCGATATTTTGAGCCAGCAGCATTCCTGACTTGTGGGTACCGCTTTCGATAAGATAAGGACGACCGAAATATCGGTTTTGCTGAAATTATTACTGTTATTATTATTATACCACTACAGTAGCCAAACTCTTCAGAAGACTTCAGATGTTCGGCATCGAACAAATGAAATGTTCGGTAGAATATGTTTGCCTAATCCAGAGAAGGATGCCCGAGCGACATTTGTGATATTATAATATTAATAATTATTCACATGCCAAAACGACATTTTAGTTGTACATAGAGGCTAATGCTGCGCAAACGTACTACCTTATCTTATCGTAAATGCTAAACGCGCTACCCATGATTCATGAATGCTCCATGGCAGTCCATGCCGATGGCTCAAAACATCGATGATTTACCATAATGCCATTTGAAGCAGCGTTACATGCATATACTGTGCCTTGCTGCAACGCTGCTTGTAAAGACGTGTGTGCTACTTTTCTTGCACGATTTTCATCGCTTTGTGGATTATGGTCTAAAATTGTCGACTGACTTTCTGATAAGTTTTCTTACCCATAAGGGCTAATTTCCAAATTACCGAAGGTATCGTGGCGGCGATTTAGAGGAGGGTGAGGAAGCATATTTTGACAGTTTTTCTGCTGTTTGGCAATTTTTCTGGTAGTTTGTTAAGTTGATGATGGTTTTGTTCTTGGCTTATTGTTCCAGCTTTTACTGCATTTCTGGATGTATAGTTTAGTTACTCTTGCTTCTGCTGACGCTATGCTCAATAAGTTTGCGGTTTTTCTATGATTCGGTTCAGAAGTTGACAAGCGTTTTGCAGAACCCGACAGATGTATCGGTTGATCTACGATGATCATGGCTACCGCCAACCGGCGTATAGCTGGAACGCGGCAGACGTAATGGGGAATGACGGGATGATGCAGCACGGGACAGTCATTGATATTCAGCCCGACGGCCTCGTTGTGGACTTTGAATGTGACGGCCAGCGGCGCCAGTTGGTTAAATATGGTGAAGCATTCAGCTACCGATGGGACCATCAAGGTTTGGTGTGGAACTGGTGCTCGGGGGACGCCGTGGAGGTGCTGCTGCGGGACGATGGCACGAAGCCCTGGATCTGGCGTCCTGCCACGCTGGTCATTCCCTATATTCCGACGTTTACAGGACACCTGGCATTAGTGGATGTGCAGCAGTGTGGTCAACTGGTCTACCGTGGGCAGGTACGGCCGCCGCCATCCCCCGTCGAACTGCAGTCCCGTGTGCTGCAGCCAAACGACTTTGTGGTTACATCCATCCGCCCGCTGCCCGAAGAGATCACTGGCCTCCTACCCGCACATTCACCACTGTGGAAGGCATTCTGTCACCAGCTGTCTTGTTACGACAAGTCGCCTGTTTCGGTCAGCAGCAGCGAGGTGCTCGTCTTGCACCGCAAGCGGGGTGACCGTCTTCGGGATGTGGCTGAGCTGGTGAGTTCTGGTTGACTACATCGTAATGGCAAAATGCCAAATAAATCCGGTGTAAATAAACAGAGACAGATATATAAGTACATGCAGCGTCAGTTATTGGTCTCATCCCCTGTGTATTTCTACGTGCCTCTTCTTCATGCAGGTAGCTTTCATTCTACGGGTGCAAAAATCAGTTGATTACGTCATTCGAGAGGCAAAGGGAGTGATGTGGTTGGGGAAGGGCTTTCGATGCCGTTTGCCCTCATCTTGTGGTTCGGTTGAGGTATGACCGAAAACAAGTAAAATTCACGGTATTTCTAAATGACTTGGCAGTTTAGTGACTCTGCTGCAGGACACTGTATAGCTGCTTGCAATTTGGAAAGACCTGACATCTTTTTGTAGGTTGAGCAGCAAGAGGAAGGCAGGGGCAGGATTCTGCAGGACATGCACCATCTCGTCTTGAACGAAATGTTTACTTATTTGGATACGATAGATCGGGCGAGTCAGCGACGAGTCTGCCGCGTCTTTGACGAGTGCATCTCCCGCACGTTGTCGGCTGAAATCCGGCTGACCTTTAGCAGATGCAGCTTGGATAAGTGGACATCTTGCTGCAGCTGCAGTTGCGTTATCCAAAGTTATCCGTTGTACGCTCCCCTTTTGAAGTGTGTGACGTCCAGCACTCGCCTGATTACCATCAGCAACATCAGCTTGCATACCCTATCGGACGTCCTGAAAACTCTGGGGGTTTATCGCCAACTGGGACAGTGGGTACCCGGACGTCAAGTGGTAGTTGTCGCCGGACAAGCTGACATCGGTTTGCCGCTTTGGCACTTTTGGAAGGTCGCGGATGTGTTGGCGACATCGATGGCCGGCGGGTGGTGCAAGAAGCTTCTGCTGAAGGAATGCACCGAGGACGGACCTCCGGGTGTCCGTTTTTCCGGTACACTGGGCGGGAGTACGCTGCACAAGGATCTCTGTCAGCTGGTGGAGAGCCAGCTGCCGGTCTTTGACGTCCAGCTGACCAGCGAGTGGGTGGTGGAGGCTGTGCAGGGCCAGTTGCCGTGCCGCGAGGGTATTGTACTGGTAATGCACCGTTTAACGCTGCTTTTGGAACGAAGATGTTTTTGAGACTTATAGCACGGTGTTCTGCAGGAACTGAATGAGTTCACGTTTTTTGACCCGCGAAGGGACAATGCTTATGCCGGATATCACTGGACCAAGGACAACCTGGCATCTCTGGACGTGTCCAAGCTGTCCCGCCTGGCCAAGTACGTGCTGAGCCGTCGCGTGCCGCCTAATCTCTTTCTTGAACTGCCCTTCGCCAAATATGATCTGTTGTCGGACATTTAGCTGTCCTCTGCTTGGCGGTATGATCGTTCACTCTTAGCTACTCTTCCCTCGCGTGCTAATTTAACAAAGTTTTTTGTTTGATTTTGAACCCTGTCGACCATTGTTGCGGGCTTTTGGCGAAGAAAAATTCCACGAGCATAAGTGATTTCCAGTCTTAGCTACATGCAACCTTGTTATTGTTGTTTGGTATTAATTCGTTTTCAGTATTTTTTCAACTTTTTTTATTCACGAAATTTGGGCCAGCGCGACGGGAATACGTGTTGGTAAGAGGTATTGCTATAATATGGTCCTAGTATATATGGCACTGTCGCCAGCGAATCAGTCTCTCGGACTCTGCTCAGCCATTTCACCGCGCCATATTTCACCGCGTAATGTTTCTCCGAAATAACGATCACAGCCAATGTGCTTCACCGCGGCAACGTTTCGCAGACGAAACAGTTCATATCTAGCACTCTTCGCTGCGGTAAGACGAATTTGCTTTTTCGAATGCGCTGGTCGACCAAGACCGCAACAATCAGCGGCTGTGTCTGCATATATGTACCCTCGTTCTGTATGCAACCTCGTAAAGTGAAATTTACGACAATAATTTCTCTGGTTAAACATTCTAAAATCAGCTTCTGATTGAATGATTCATGGTTTTGCTGTTCGGTAGTAGAGACAGAGGAGTGGTACGCGCATATTACAAAGAAGCTTTCGTGAAGTGAAAACTGAAAAGTGGAGTGAAAAGTTCGATCAGTGCCTTCGTGGTAGTGAATTCACACTCCCTGCGGATCACAAGCCCCCGGTCAGGGCGTTCGGCATGAAAACCGGCTTCTCGGCAGTATTCGCTAGCCGACTCCAGAGGTGGGCAGTTGAATTTATGGCGTACACATTCTCCATCGAATGCCGTTCCGCTGACGACTTCGGCCAAGCAGACTGACTCAGTCGCTTGCCTCTTCACCTTATATACATTTTTGACCTGAATGACTGGGGCATGGTCGAGATCGTGCATTTGGTCCAAATGGAAATTGTTTACGAAACTCCAGGAAACGCCGGAAAGATAGCCTGTGAAAATGGCCATTATCCCGTGCTAGCGCGTTGTAGGCCCCTCGTGCTAACTGGATGGCGGAGCGACATTTAACCGGAGCTCCAGCAACTCCACCAACGTACTGCAGGACCATACTATACCAGCATTTGTCATCCACGTGCACACTTTAAATAAACAACAACCACATGATTCGAAAAGTAACATATAATTAAGCGCGTAGGTGAGTGAAAAGCGCTCGTCAAGTGCTGGACTGAGTCAATGAAGAACCGTCAACCATTTGCAATCAACAGCAGACTTAGGGAGCATAGCATCGGTCGAATGACAAGAAAAATCACTAACCAATGACTATCTAGAATTGTAAACAAATCTGGAGCAACAAGCGAAAAGCAAAGCGGTCGTCCACACGGCAAACCACCCGCCACATTAACAACTAACAGAGAAAACTGCCAAAATACCCGTTTTCCCCCTTTAAGCAGCCGTCATAATACCTTCGCTAATTTAGAAATTATGCGTCATGTGGGTAGGAAACGCTTATCAGAAAGTCACCCGACAATTTTGTACCATAACCCAGAAAATCATGGAAAGCGAACAAGAAACGAAAGCCCAAACACGCTTCTGCAAGCTGAGTTAAAGAAAACCATGCTACCATGATATATCCAACGCTGCTCCATTATAGAAACGGCGTTGTACATCACCAAGAAAGCCAGCAGCATTCATAGTCTGTGATTCGTAGTGCCGCTTACGATAAGATAAGGACGCCAGAAATCAGTGGAATATCGTTGTTGCTGATATGTTCGCTTGAATGTACCTATTATACTAGTCCAATGCGAAAACGATATTCGAGCGACACTTGCGATATTGATGCATTTCGCGGAGAATACAAGATAAATACATATCATTATGCGGTGTATTTACGTTCTCTCGAGAACGTACCATTATTGCTACTTCACTTGCTACATAGCAACTATCTTTATGTGATTGCTGCGCTAGATATCGCGGAATCAGTTGTCATCCGAGCTCTTCGCGAGCGTATGTTTATGTTAATAAACAAGTATTATTACATACTTCACACAATATCAGCCAGAGAGGCTGGGCCTAAATGACATAGAGTTTTGCAACTTTATCCAGACGATTTGTTCCGCCAGAGGATCCCAATGTCGAAAACAGTGCATTCGATAACTTCCTTAAATTAATTAAATATGGCGAGGTTTTCCCAAACAATTCATCTTTTGTTTTTGTTGTTACATTATTGTAGTATATGTATGTATGACCTCTGGTCATTTCGAGAGTTATCGGATAACTGGCAAAGCGGTTACATGCATAGCAACTAAGTTTTTATACTACATATATCCCTGTTGCCTAGAATAATATTGTTCAATTAGTTTTATTCTTAACTGGTTAATCAGATGAGCAACTTTCCGGGGGCTAGCAGCTTATTCTGGTGAGCAGCAGAGAATGTGGTATTACAAACATTGATATTGTACTGTGTCTTTGGTCAACGACTACCGCACCCGGTAAACGATCATCCCGCCAAGCGGAGCAAAGCTAAATGTCCGACAAGAGATCATGTTCGGCGAATGGCAGTTCAAGAAAGAGATTGGCCGGCACATGATGACTCAGCGCGCAATGGACCACGCGGGACAGCTTGGTTACATCCAGGTCGACCAGGTCCTCCTCGGTCCAGTGATATCCGGCATAGGCGTTGGTCGCGCGCGGGTCCGGCAGTGTAAACTCATTCAGATTCTGCAAACAATGTTACAAGTGAAACAGACAGATGCGTTCCACTTAAAGCGCTAAATGGTTCTCAAACCACCATAATTTCGTAGCGTTCCGGGTACTGACCCTGCACAGGCTGCGCAGTCCACTCGTTGGTCCGTTCCCGTTGGGTGTCAAAGGCTGGCAGTTGGCTCTCCACAAACTGACAGAGATCATGCTGCAGCGAGGTCCCACCCAGCGCGCCGGACAGACGCACACCCGGACTGTCCATGGGACAGTCCTTCAGCAGGAGCTTTTTGCACCACCCGCCGGCCATCGACGTCGCCAACGCACCTGCGTCCACCAAAAAGTACTGGAAATCAGCGTCACCCTGTCCAGCGACAACACTACCTGTCGACCAGCAACCCACTGTCAAAGTTGGTGATAAACCGCTAAAATGTGCAGGACGTCCGACAGTGTGTGCAAGCCGACGTGGGTCAGGGTAATGAGGCGACTGCCGGCCTTGACACACTTCAGGAGGGGAGCGTACAATGGGTAGCTTCGGATGACACAACTGCAGGCGCAAAAACAAGATGTCCACTTGGCCAAGCTGCATTGGCGATAGATCAGCCGGATTTCAGCCGATTGCTTGCGGGAGACTCGTCGCTGACGCAGCCTATCCATTGTGTCCAAATAGGTAAACACCTCCCCCAGGACAAAAGGGTGCACGTCCTGCAGAATCCGGCCCGTGCCTTCCCCAGCGTGTTGAACCTAGCAGCTAAAAACAAGATGTCAGAACTAATCAGATTCCAAGCAGCAAACAGTGTGTCATGTCCGAGCGCATGCAGTAGTTTATTATGCAGCTCTGGAGCTGCGCGATAGTGGACTGAATCTAAATTATGTAATCATAGACACAACATAGCTAGGTACGTTATTTTAATTTTTATTACAGCTGCGCTGAGGAACTGTGCTGTACTATCCGTGATCTTCCAAAAGTGTCAAAACTGCAAAGCAGTATCACCCTGTTCAGCGATAACTGTTTCAAAAGTGCTTAAGGCATGCTATTTTTTATCGAGCATACTGTCGTGTACGCTTTCCTAAGCAAAAGCATACAAATAGTGTACGTGCTGTTTCAGCTAACTTTAAGCTCGTTAGCGTTTGCATTTTCAAGACGATAGCGGTATTTCAACAATTTATGCAAAATGCAATGGGCTGTTGACCTTATCCAGGGTTCGTGTTAGGTAAGTTCACTGCTGTTTGTATATAACTGGTATTTGTGAATGCTACCGTCGACGTTACTGAACATTTCCCGGTTGGGGCTTTTTTTGGCATTCAGTTTTCCTCCGTTAGATCTGGAAAATGTTGCGCTACATTTTGGCTACGTTGACCTTATTGACGGTTTTGTGTGCAAATGTCGACCATTGTTGTGCTCAGACGTCCACCAGTGAACCTGGACCAAATATCGGTAAATTACGAACAACTTCATTATAATAACTAAAAGCGAAATATCAAATGAAGTAAAAACTTTAAAATAACTAGCCATGTGTCTGGAATAAATTAGTGATGACAATCATTTAAGCGATGGAAGGTACACTATGACCTGTCGTGCATATATAATGTTTTATCAAGCTACATTTCTTGAAAGGTCAAACCAGCCAAAAGTTGTTCATGTATTGTTCGCAGACCTGTGTAAAACTAGAACTCTTTGTCAGCTTTGTTACAAAATCTTACGCGGCATTGCGGCGGCAATAAACTAAAGAGCTATATTACAAGTATCTTGTATTGCAGGAATTTTAGCCGAACAAGTCACATCAGAATCCATGATAACGAGATTCCAAACCACAAACACCTCATCCTTTATTGCCGCTTCGTACATAAAATGGATCGAAAACGCCGGAGGTCGTGCGGTGCCCATAATGTAAGGCCACAAACTACAGATGATTGCCTTCAACAACAGCAAACGAAAACGATGTCTTGTTTTAAGAAAGAAGCAGAACATGGATTTCCAGACTTTTTAAAAAAGCTTACGACCTTCAAAACTTCAAAAGCTCTTTCTCGGGCCCTGTTAATTTCGTTAGTCAACTAAATGCACACTTAATAAACAATTGCAAATACTCTAAGCGTAAATAAACAAACGTAAAACAATTTAAACAAGTATACCATAATCCATTTATTTCAAAATCATTTCAGTCTCAACAAACCGGAGAGCTATTACACCACCCTTATGTCCAAGCTTAACGGGTACGAATGGTCAGAAATGACTACAGTTTTTGACAGAAAGATCTTCCATTTGTGTTGTTTCCCAGTTTGGTGTTTCCTGGAGGATCGGTATCCATGTTTTCCGGCATGTATGCCGATGCCGGTAAACTGCTTCATCAGACGGCCCAGAAGGTTAGATATTAAATGATATTAACGTAGTCACTGAGTCGATTGATAAACTGTACTTAACAGATGAACCAACAAGGAAATTACTTTCCAATCTGGGGAACATGTCTGGGATTCGAGATGCTCAGTGCGCTGTCACGATCATCCAAGGGCGGAAAACTTTTGACGGACTGCGAGGCGGAAAATATCGCTCTCCCTGTCAAGTTTGTCAACGGTAATGTCACTACGTAATGGAAATCGGAAAACTTATGAGGCCATTGAGCAATATTAAGTTTCCTTAGTGATTTCAGCAGTATAAGTAGTGAGTAAGCGCTGAATTTCTTAATTCAGTTTCGGCAAGAGGAAGTAGGCAATTACTTTGCACTCACTTGCTGATGGCAGTTTTTTTGTGACGTACACGTTGCATTTGGATTAAAGGTATTGTTTTCCTTTCTGTTGCTGATTATCTCGTAACATCATTCTTTTGTTTAGGGTCTCAGTCGTCCAAGATGCTATCGACTGCGCCCAAAGAGATTTTGGACATGTTGGCCAAAGAAACAGTCACTGCTAATAATCACCACAATTGTATCACTCCTGGCAATTTCTCCTCGTTTGGTCTGAATGTTACATTGAAAAACTTGGCTACTTCTGTTTCCAATGACGGCATTACCTTCGTCGCCATGATGGAAGGTATACACTTTAAATTGTGCTGTTTTATCTATTATTAACAATAATATTTGATCCCGGTGCAACTGAAAACTTTTCTGCTGAGTTTTGTTTTGTTTAGATTTCAGATTGCGTTGTCATTGGAAATCTGGAAGAGAAGTAACAATTATTTCTTCTTATTTTAGACACCCGGTACCCTTTCTATGGTGTCCAGTTCCATCCAGAAAAGCCACAATTCGAAAAGAAAACCCCGGATGCGGGAGCTTTCAAAGCCGATTCTGTCAAAGTCGGACAGTTTTTTAGCAGTTTTCTGGTTGCCGAAGGTGACTTTTGCAGTTCTCCGCATGACAGACATAATATGTCAGCTGTTTTTCTGGTTGCAGCAAAGAAAAACAAGCAACAATTTGCCAGCAAGCCAGAGGAAGACCAGTATTCTATTCGGAATTTCATGGCCCTTTCCACCAAGGGAAGCCACTTTAACGAGATCTATTTATTCAAGTAGACTAATAGTCAACTATTATAAGTACGGACCCTGTCTGGTAAATTTAGCAAATATTGAGTTTTAGAAACTCGGCTAACGTTCTGGGTTTTGGGATCTAACAGTGTTCATGGTTTGAAAATGCTCGGTGTGGTATAATGGTGCGCGAGGATTCAGGAAGTTGTTGAACCTTAACCAGGCACCAGCTGCTGTGCATGAATCCTTCAGATGCATAATTTACCATTCTAATATGGCGGACGAGTTTGTCCATGTCAGTACCAGTGTGCGCTTGTTTGGTGAACAAACGCCCAGGATGACTGCTTCGATTGAAGCGTGGATTTAGTTACAACTCGCTGCAGTCCAGACAGTCACCGGCATTGGTAAATGGTAACTGTTGGCAGGAAGCAAACTGCAAAGTATCTCCTAGTCGCAGTGTTTTCAGGTAGGAGAGACAGTATTAGTAGATCCTCAAACACCTCCACCGAAATTAGGTGTGTATTTCGTATTTCGTATTTCGAGTGTATTTCGAATGATTACGACCAAAATATATTTTGGAGCCCGTTCCCCGGCGCAAATTAGGCATTTCTTGACCTATTCGCGTAACTATTAATCGGTCTTAAAGGTCATAATTTAATGCGGAATGTGGCGATATATATAATGGAACATATAAATGTGGCGGTGTGGATTTTGAGCAGCCGTACGCATTTGATAGCAAAGCGCATCTCCAGATTTATACACGATAGTATAATAATTTAGTCTACCTTCTGTTTGTGAATTGGGACCCAACGGTCCCAACCAGTACCGTACCTGATAGTGTCATCTGTATTTTGCAGCGCAGGATTTTATGAAGTACGCTTTTAAAACAATTCTGATTTTGTTTTCAAACTTGGAGTTTTTCGAAACAGTGTTTAACAACGGACCGGTGTAGCTGCGTTAGTAATTGACATATCGTTAGTGGGATACCAATAATGTAAAAATATTCTCTTTCATACAGTATTGTTTTTGCCACTCAACAATGTGACTAGTGCCCATATTGCAGCTTGAATTTTAGTTAGTTTTCTACTTTTAGTTGATGCGAAGCTTATTTCATAAACCGGCGCTGCACCTAATTTAAAGCCACTCGTTTTGTCCAGTAAAGACAGCAAAGGTCTTCATCTTTTGCTAAGGAGCAAAGGTCTTCAAATTTCGATTCTTTTGCTTTGCCGTTTGCTACAAGGTGCGTGCCTTCACTGCCTTGAAAGATACATCGCTGACGATACGTAAAGTAATGAGTATACCGATACACACAGGAGAGGTACAGCGGCATTCGCAAATCGCAAGTCTAAAAATTGTTAGGAATCTACCCTTCCATCCGGCTCCTGTTACAAATTGCATGTAGGCAGCGTTCCTAAGATCAACTGTCTAACGAAGGTTACCGGAATTTCGCAGCCGACCGTGAATGTCAAGCACGTTTCTTTACTTTTGCCTTTTATTGACTGTGTTTTACTCCCGAGTTTCCGAATGAACATCCGGTAAGGTTCAATTTCAATACAGAAAGCAGAATTCTGATGAATCGGTAAAACGTACAGAAACCCAGACAGCGTTACAAAACTCAATAGTTACCAATATTTGCTCGCCTACACACCTCAATGGGCATCAAAAGGAATGTCTTCGTGCCTAACTAGTTAGTATATTTAGGGTCAATATGTCAAGTTCAGGAAATAATTTCCCAGCACGGTGGCATTAATTTGTTCCGACTGCATAAACCTCCCATCCATGTTATGTACAAAGAACTTTATCTACGAATATACAAAGGCACTGACTGCGTCTGAAACATATATAAAGCCTTTCCTGAAACCGTAATAAGTTTCCTCGCATAAATCTGACAGCTATAAGGTTTTCCCACAATAATGATTACTGATTTTTTTATTATCATGGAACACAGTGTTTTAGTTAGACATCTACATAGTTTTTTAATTTTACTGTGCACGATTTCACTGTCCACGGCACAGAATCTAAAGCCGGGCGTGTGTCCAGCTACCGGCGTGCCTAACGGCGCTCGGCAGTGTACGACTATTAACAACGACTACGGCTGTCCCGGCGCGCAGAAATGCTGTCAAGTGGGATCGACAGGCTTTTACTATTGTGCGGACGTCGTGTCGCAGAATCAGTTGTTTAATATACCGGGAGTTTGTTCTGTATTCGGTAGCATAACGTACGGTACAACATGCGTCTCCGATAGCCAGTGTCCATTCGGCCAGAGATGTTGCCCAAGTGTGAATGGCTATTCCTACTGTTCGGCGGTTAACTACGGATAACGGAACTGGCTAGTACTAATCCCGCTGTATTTTTGACCGCTGGAACTTGTGTACAAATGTATATGAATGCACCAACGATTCCGGATGTTATGGGTCAAGCGTCCTAGTAATGGATGCACGTCTTATTCCGGCGGATGGTACTACGACTGGAGAGTCCCAGCGGAGTATAGTTGTTCACCTGACTCACTCCTACAACTTTGAGATTCTGAATTTCTGATTTCTGCGGTAACTTATTGCAATTCTATTGACTACACAAATTAATGTTTCCATTTAACGCCGCTACGGTTTGGTGTGTACATATCCCGACTGACTAACACGATTTACACGTGTGAACCATTGTCGTCTGATTTATTTATCGGTAATCGGTAACCGATTGGGTGACTGATTATTCCGTCAACTAGAATAAGAAAATATTAACGTGACACTATTCTTGGCAGGATCTTGCCAGGATACGCATCGGGCTGCCGTTGACAGTAGTCAGTGAATGAACAAAATCTGCTTATGCATGACATTTCGTTAATTCAGGACCAACAAATTCGTGGCTCTTGACACTACGCCTTAATGAAGGGAAACGTCTAGTATTTTGTATATATGAATTACTCTAATCACGTTCCATATCACAGGCTCTCAGCAGAACCGTTGGTAAAACTTACATACATTCTTATGCCCACAAGGCTACGCTAAAACATCGACCCGGTGGACTGGGCGTTGGGTTCTTGTCTGACTGACCAATGTGTGCAGTACTGGCACGAACCGTTTGATGCCGGGCAGTGGTGTTTCAATTTTGACCCGACACTCTTTTCTTCGTGTTCTCAAACTGTTTCACGGTACAGGAATATCAGATTACGGAACATATATACAGTGTTACCGCGATTTGTGCGGATGTAACCAAATAAAATAAAATTCTTATCACGTTAAAAAAAGGTTACGAAACGTCATACAGACGATTAACACATTCGAGAGTTGCGGAAAAGTTAAATTTCTGACTTTAACTTCCTTCGCTCAAAACCAGTGTACAGTATTTCGGCACGAATTGCAGCATGCAATAACTGCCATTGTTTATGTTCAGGTAATCGTAAGCCTCTATAAATTATTCACGTCACTAAACGAAATAAAAATTTAAACCGCGTGTGATTTGCGTATTATTTAAAGCCGCAGATGTTGGTGTGCAAGTACATTTGCGCGGGCTGCGAAGCAGTGTTCATCAAATCCAGATACGTTTCTAGCCACTGCTACCATGATTTTGGATATGGTACAAAACATGACACTCCAGACATTAAGCAATTACATTAACAGCGCCGACCAGTCTCTAGCCATTGATTAAACGAGTTTTCCGTCATTATAGCAGCCGACTAAACAACAATCAAGCAAAGAGAGCATCCTCAGACAAGCAACAATCCCTCACATAATGTCAAAAAGGACAACATGACCTGTAAAAACCGACCTCGTGAGAAGCGCATGCATAGTCAACTTTGTCCGAGATCCGATGTCGAGATCTTCTAGCCTGGCGTTTCCATTACGGGAAAAGGTCATGCCGCGATAACGCACGCCGACTCGAGGGTCCAGGGTTTGGGTGATGTTGAGAATCTGCAAAGGACAATAGAGGTCCTTACGAATGCGCGTATATGAACATGTTGCGAGAATCGAGTGGGCTACGCGGCATACAAGCCACGTAGCATAGAAGATGCGTACCTGAGCGATTTTCGCAGAAACTGTCCTCAATACACTGCTGCTTCTCACCCATCGCGCCAAGCCTTTTCGCTCCATATCGCTCAGCTCGCGCAGTCCGTTGTTTAGCATGCCCCAGAAACGGTCTGCAGTGAGTTGACGAGTAACAGCCTTGCTGGCAAAGCGCACATGGATTAAGTCCTCCTCGTAACGTTCGGACGCTTTCAGAACAATGTGAATTCCGACGTCCTTCAAGATAACCTGCCTACAAACTTTCGCCAGCAATTGCAAGACTTCCCACAAGGCGTGGACCCAGTTGGCCGCCTCAACAGCCAACTCCCATTCTCCGCTAAGCACCAA
>JAQGAU010002602.1:0-15073 GCA_034698045.1 Paramacrobiotus richtersi
CAAGTTATTCGAGACAAAAAACGCAGCGAAAACGATATGTAACAGTCGTAGTGCGGTGGCTGACATAAGTACTGGAACTGTTTCCACCCTCGACCATAACTTTAGCCTGGACCAACTTTTTATACTTCTGCATCGAAGAAAATTTGCAAGCAGATCTAGAATCTCCGAATCACGTTCTTTCAAACGGCAGTAAGCACGTAGAGATCCAGGAGGCCTGGGTTGACTAAGTTGGGTTGTTAGAGCTCAGTGCAAATGCAAAGTGTCTGATGATGATGATGATTTTAATTGTTTAAGGTCTAATGCAACCGTACAGCACGCTCGAGCAACAGACCATTTGCGACACAGTAACAACGGAAACTGAAAACACACGATGCTACACGTACGTAATCCATGCGCGCAAACAAACCACTTTTAGCTAGAATCAGCAAAATATTTAACATACTGCGGACATAACAAACGAATGTTCTTGATAACCTTTGGCCAATCAACAACTTCCAATTCAGCGCTGAACGCTTTTAGTGATCCGTAGGCCTCTTTCGGTAGAATAACACTGTTCCACATCCTGACCATTCTGACTGCGAAACTAGAACTGGCGATACCTTCATCAGGTGCTACGGTGGTTATCGGCATTGGATGATCCGCCCGGCAGCCGGCCGTTTCCTTCCTCAGTTTAAACATACTGTCGCCGTATGTTGCCAGTCCAAAAAGCATTCGGTACACCAGACGAAGAGATATCTTGATTCGTCGCAAGATTTGGACATCCATACAGTGAAGTTCAAGCATCTCGGAATATTCTTGGGATTCGCTAACTTTCACACCGTTTTGTCTCAGAAAGCGCTTCACTTACAAGACAAAAGCTTGTGCTTTGTGTCTTGTAAGACGACTTACTATGCATGTCATAAGCTCTGGCGGAACCAAAGCTGTTGTGCATCAGCAAACATTACAAACGGCTGTATTGTCTGATATTAGCGGTACATGCATAATACTGATAGCCTGTCATTTTTTAACTCGCAACGAGGAGCATATCAGCTGTCAAAATCCAAGCAAAATTATGTGAAGTTCTGTAGCAGACTCACGTAGCAAATGTGCAGGAGTTGCGCAGAGTACGGTCGATTATTATAAATTTTTATTTATTAAATGAATAAAATAAAGTCAGTGTTGGTTATGTATTCACTTCTTCTGTTTTTAATATATCAAGTAAATGTTGCCGTTCTCATGCACCGATCTTTATGCTTCACTTATTAATGCACCGCAGCTAATTTTACAATACCCCACTTATTTACTAACAATTTATTGTACATTTTTTTTTATTTTTATATATATATGTTATATATTCACAATTTTTTCTTGCTGTTAGTTTATTTTTTAATTTGCTTAAAAAAATGTAAAGCAACTGGAGAAGATAAACGGAACTTGATTAAGAAGAACTTCAGCTAGCGGTACTGTCTGGTTATACGGTATGTGAAAATATCACATTAATTTGTGGGTATGTATAATACATTAATTTATAATTACATTAATAAACAAGATACCCCCAAGGGGGCCCAGCTGCTTCATAGCAGCCTAAACACAACCGTTACCCAGCTGCTTCATAACAGCCATACAATATTAATCATAGTGTAAACACAGCCGTGTATTGACTGACGATTGTGAGTTTACCAATTAGCCAATGTGGAGACTTCTTGTGCAGTTGTTTCTGGAATGCTTTCTCCTGAGTTTTCGTGGTCGTGAAATTATAGAGACCGTGATCCCTCCGAATTTAAAAAAAACAGCATTAAAGAGACGGCAGCCGTCTTCTCGTCTTTCCGTCTGCCGGGGAGACGGCAGCCGGAAAGACGGTTGCCAGGAAGACAGTCGCCGGGAAGACGGCTGCCGGGAAGACGGTAGACGGGAAGACGGTTGCCGGGAAGACGGTCGACGGCTGCCGGGAAGACAAAATCCCGACAACTTGAAACGTTAAGCGTGATCCACAAGTTAAACTTTACCCCTCTGCCTCCCTTTGCACTTGGTCAAAACGGCATCACACTGCTTCTTCCAGTTCAGAGCGTCGTCCACTATCACACCAAGATATTTCACGTGCGTGGCGGCAGAAATCGTATGGCCGTCAATCTGGTAGCCCGAGACACGTTGCTGGCCACGTCGTCCTAAATGAAGGTAGGAACGCTTTTCCGGATTTAGCGGCAACTTTATCCCTTTAGTCCAGTCATGAAATCCATTCAGTTCCGTCTGGAAGATGGTCCGATCCTCGGCTCTTCGAATCACCCGGAAGGCCATAATGTCTGTACATGTACTGCACCACTCAGATTACTGACAAAATTACGTTTTAATTTGGATGTATACCCAAATCGTTCGCTCACAACTGCTTTGTAATCATTACTTTTTGAATTGTGGTTCTCTGTTTACCCCCAAGTGGCCACAGAAATCTTCTTGATTGGATTGCTCTTGTTGGAATCACTGCAAGGTGGCCGATAAAACCAAACGAAAGCGCATGCAACCACAAGTCATCGTATATAATCAGCGAGAACCATAACCACAACTGTCCGTCACCACATCCCAGCTGGCTGCTAGGTTTCAGCAATATCTCATCGACCTTAATGCATTCTCTAATTCTCCTGATAGTCTGATACGTAAAATGTTGCAGTACTTACGTAAACTCGTATGCCTGATTTATACATCCACCACCGGTGGCGTTCTTGCGCTGACAGTAACAGTATATGAGTCCCACGGCATCAAACGTTACGTTGTGGAGGAAGAGGTAAGCAGTAGTGGATGTTTGGGTTTGGCTGTATACAAACGGCGAAGGATGTTCTTTGCAAAGCCCCTCATGCACAGTACAATCGTTATGTTCCCATACAATCAGTTCATCCAAATCCGGACATGTTGCGTTATGGCACGGGCAATGGTGTAGTGGGCAACTCAAAACTGCCGTTTGCCCTATTCTTCCCCTGATCAACGTCACAGGCTGCGCCGGCCCATTGCAGGTTGGCGCAATCCCTGCAAGTGGCACGGGTGTTTGGTCCAAGCTGAAGACGATTCTTCCTTCGACGCTGCTTTGCTCAGCGGTTACTAGCGCTCTGCGTAGGGCTACAATAATATTATAGGCAAAAACCGTTGTTAAAGTGTAGTGATATTATACTAACAGAGCTAGCAGTTAACGTACTCTTCATAAAATGGAAAAAATGATTGATGCGATGGTATCCTGACTCTTGTACAAAACTGCTTGTAGCCAAACTGAAATTTAAAGGCTACCCAGATGACGAAAACCCAAGACTTTGTACAGAACTACTGTTTGATCAGCTATTTCACCCTGCTACCTTGTTCTTCCGATTACAGACCGATTACAGACCTACGTTCCGGTATAACAAAATCAGTTACTGTAAGTGAAACAGGCTCAGCTTTAATTTATAATTGTGTAATAATACGGAGCAGGGAAAAACATGCTGCACACTGAATGCACGTGCATTGGATACTAGCTAACAGCCGATAACACGGACAGTAAATTAATTCCCCCAGTAGCTGTGGGTTACAGTGGATTAACGCAACTTCCTAGCATCTTATTGCATTGCAAGTGCGGCAATTCATGACATCTATGAGTATGAACCGTTGGGAAACTGTTTCCGAGCCCCGGAAACAGATGTTATGATAAATTTTTCATAACCTCGGACCTCCTACAGAGAGAAAAATGCTGTGCTTTGTGTCTGCGCCCGATTACGTACGGCTTGTAGCGCGGGGAAAGACCGCACGATTTGACTGTGCTGCTGCCACGAATGGAAGTCCAGAGTCCACACTAGTTGCCGTGTTCCGCCGATCCATAGCCGTTCTCTAGCGGCGTGCGTGGAGAGTTCGTCTCTCTTCCTTCTACCTTCGAGAAGGTAGAGTTCTCCACGCATGCCGCTAGAGAACGGCTATGGGCGATCGCTACCATAACTTGGATTGGACATAATATTAGTACAGCCACTGTACAGGACTCGTACAATCAGCGAAAAAGCAGGCAAAACACGTAAATCAATCGACTCATGTACAACTCGACAACAGAAAACTGAGAAAAGGAATACGCACTTTCCTACAGCGCTTAATTGTTGCATTATGTGGTGACAGAAGAGTGGAAAAAAGCTCGAAGAAGCAATTAAAAGATAGTTTAATGAAAAAAAATTAAAAAATGTGAATAATATATTACTACGGAATACCGAGCTATTTCCAGTCTATTTATTTCCAGTCACATTATCAGTACATAGGGCCACGCGTATTGTAATGTGAGCTGGATTGTGAGCCTTGCGTTTCTTATATTTTGCCAAGCGAAAGCGTAGAAAGTCTGAGAAAATAATGGTGAATCCTATACGTAGACGGAAATATGCAGGAATCACTATGATACCGAAAGCGTGGTATCCGATTGGAATGACGATGATTATGGTAAACGGCTGCCGCTTTAGATTCAACAGCACTTTCATCCACCTTGCAGAACATTTAATTTTGGTATCTTAACTGATTGAAGACTTAACTGATAACTGACACCTTTTGCAAGTGCGGTAAACGTTGAGATCAATTTTTGCCATAGGGAGAATGAAACGGACGGATAGCACTGCAGCTGTGTACTGTATTTTCGCCCATACATACCAGGACAGAATACGGCAGTTCTTGTACACAAGCAGGATAACTATCTATTGACCCGGGCGCATGTCAACAACCATTTTTGTCTCTCCTCTCTTTGAGCAACATTTTAAACTGCAAACTGTGATAATTTACACTTTGCAGTAGCTCTAAATTATTTGCAAACATTTGATATTCTTTCTGTCGTCGAGATCGGAAGCGCTAAACATTGCAGCGGGGTTTCCACTGCAGGTATTGGCGGGTTAATTTAACATTCCTAGTATCGTAATCCCCGTAGCTTATCGGCTTACCCAGAATCTTGTCATCCACCTGAGGCACAGGACTGCATAGTTCGGAGATGGAAAACAACTGACAAATCACGATACAGTACGGAATAATGGAACACATCCGATGACCTTTCATTTTGTCGACTCAATAACAGCGGCGCTGCACTGAAGAAACTATATTACGCTCCTAAAGACATATGCCGCAAAAAAAATATGTATGGAGTAATGAACCGCGATTTACGACTGAAAAGGTCCACATTTCGTCACAATTTCCCTGGCCGGGGCCGAAATCGATAAATCGCTGGATCATCATAGATACTCTGTGACGAGTAAGGGTCCGTATTGTTAGTCACATTCCAAATTCCAGCTAAAAGCCTTATGCTGTGCGAATCACAGGTATCGATCTGTGTTCCAATTTTGGCACTCGACTGTGTCTCGGGTTTAGACAGGTTGATACCAATCAGATGTGTACCAACTGGACGTGTCCGAGAGTCCGAGACACAGTCGAGTACCAAAATTCAAACACTTTTCGATACCTGTGACTCACACAGCATAGGGTTTTTTTATTAGCTGGCATTTGACTGGAATGTGACTAATAATACGGACCCTTTTTCACCACAAACGGGAACCCACGATTTATCGATTTCGGCCCGGTTGGAGTGCGCAAAAGCAGAGTTAACACTTAACACGTTTACTTAGCAACAGCAGATCAGTCCATGAATTCACTACAAGGATGAATGCGTTGTGTGCTGTCGGTTCGAATGATAAACGCTAACGTTATGGCTCTCCTTCCTGGTGTCTGATCAGTCTGTTTCGTTACGTTACTACATATTTTTTCTACCGCAGGCTGGGGACCGCTGAATAATGCACGTATGAAATTAAAGCATAATAACAATACGTGCTTATCGTTGCGTTCATTCGCCAAGCGTTA
The DNA here is from genome assembly GCA_034698045.1 of Paramacrobiotus richtersi. Classification (NCBI taxonomy): domain Eukaryota; kingdom Metazoa; phylum Tardigrada; class Eutardigrada; order Parachela; family Macrobiotidae; genus Paramacrobiotus; species Paramacrobiotus richtersi. Next base: position 5,806 of record JAQGAU010002602.1, read on the forward strand.
AAATTAATGTGAGTTCGATTTTACAAGTCAGCTGCAGAAGTAAACCTGCCATGTCTGCCTGCAGAAGTAAACCTGCTGGTTATATGTCTGTTGTAAACGTGACCGGATTAAACATGTCTCGATTACTACAAGTATCTCGACCAGAATGAGCATACTGCAGGACAGGGAGCACACTGCATGTTGCGGAATCTTGCTGCCGCTGTGAAAAATCCCCTCGATTCTTCCCCATGACACTACCTTGATTCGCTATGTCCTCAAACAATACCAGCCGGTGAGCTAGCGGTAATGGTTCTCATAATTATTAATATACATAGTGCACGGCCTCAAACCAAGCTGCATCCATTGCACGATACAAATCTGTGCGCCGTCGAATACTGCACATGAAACTACGCGATAACAATTACGTGCTTATCGCTGTTTTGATTGGCCATGGGTGAATTCAGACACCGTTTTCAGAAACGGTCCTAAACAGCTCCGTTTTCTCAATACAACTATACAGCACTAGTCTATACGTATTCGCGACCGGCAGAATGAGCACTAAACATGCAAAGTAAAATAACCATTTCCGTCATGACTTTAAGAAAATAGACTCCGCAGTCGTCAGTACATGACTCATTACTGCCGTTATCACTGTGACTGTTAATCCATTATAATAATATTATGTTCTTAATACTGCGGTATGTATTATCCTTTATTTACACTATAGCCGAAAATTTGTTACGCTACACAGAAATGCATAAAGAATAATGCTGGTTTATGTGCTGTCATGTATGTGTTAAAAATACTATTGATAAAATCTTACTGTATGGAAGATGGTTTATTTCACAAAATCAAGATTTCGTAAACTTTGAAAAGGGTTTTTGTCACATCGGGCTCTTTTTACCTTTTATTTTGGTTTCTATCGGAACATCTGCAGAGGTATGTCAGTACAGTACCAGTCTGCTTTAAAGTCGGCGATTTTTAATTTGCACAATCTATTAAATTTTATAAGATTTGAACCAGTCGTTGTACTCTGTTAAGCAAATAATTTGAGAAGACGTTTTAAGTTACGAACAAAAATAATCTGTTTTAAACAGCTTATGCAGTTATGTTCGGTTGCAGCCTTTGTGTAGCAGCGATAACAGAAGCCGTAATGATGATGGTAATAAGAACTTACGCAGTCGCTAACCACTAAAACGGCGATAAAGCATGGTATCGGAATCGATAGTCTGTTGGGATTAGTCATTCACAATTCGCGTACTTCCCAAGTCAGTGGCGGTCACACCCAAAGCGCACAGAGATAAGCCTAACACTTCTGAATGTGCAGAAAGTTTTGTCATTATGTGATGTAATCTTGAATTTGTTAGCTTGTATCTAAAATCTTTGCGAAGATCTTCTGCAACGAGATTTGCACTTGTTTGGGATGTGACGGTTCGGGATACTGTATGTGATACTTACGTCGGAGCTACATCCAAAAGGGCCGGCGCAGCCGCCGAACCAGCAGCCGAGCAGAAAACGAATCATTATAGGTCAATTCTCGAGCGTTGTAATTTGGTGCCTCTTGCATGCGAATCGTTTGGCGTCTGGTGTGCGGAAACGGCAGCGTTGTATAAAGAGATTGGCAAGAAGTTGTTCGTTAGGACCGGAGAAAGTCGCTCAACATGTTTCTTGTTTTCGCGTTTAAGTTTAGAAATCATGCGTGGTAATGTTGGTCTGATTTTAGCCACTGTCCCCTCTCGCGCTAACTGGGACAAGTTCTTTGTTTGAACGGCTTTTACTTTGGTAGTGCAGTACAACCGGGCTTATGCCGAATAAAGAAGATTTGCACGAAAAGGGCAATCTACTCAGCCCGAGTCCAACGAGACCGCTTTTGTGACTGTAACAGAAATTGTGGGATATACCAAAAGGTTATGACATTGTGATAATTCCTAATGACCTTTCCAGACGGTCCTACGCTTAGTTACGGTAATTTGGTGACTAATGGTCAAACGTAATCTGCATTCAGTTGTTCTTGTAATTGTTAGCTACAGTACAGTCGCATTAAAGTGGCACCATTACAAACATCACCGAAACCAACCGGAAATGTGTTACAACGTAGAGTAGGAAACGCTCTTTTTGCTGTGTATAACAATGCAATTTGTACCCACTTAGGACAGAAGGCTGAACACATTAATTTCCAAAAAGCCGCCTAAAGGCCGTCATGTAATTGCTGTAGGTTATGCCAAAACTTTCACCGGCAATCAGAAGGAATATTAATTGTTAAAACGTTACAAATTTTTTGCTACGAGGCTTGGGCTTTTGAAAACTTAGAAAATGATAGGAATCGACTTATTGGTTTAAGAGCTGATCAAGTGCCGGTTTACGAAAATTATAAGCGCACCACCTGGTTCGGAAAAAATACGCAGCCTTACGTACGAGAAAACCAATCAGATATGAGAATGCTGCAAAGTAGTGACAGTACATAGGTATTGAGTAAAAAAAGAACACGTGCAGCGGTGCAGCTGGCTACCAAAAGCAGATTCGGAAACACTGCGGAATGCATATTGTGAATGCTAGCAGCATGCTGGCGGAATATGGGAGTATATTGTGAATGCAACCGCAAGTAATTTCAGAGTCACCGCAGAATACAATGGGAAATACTAGGAGAATATGGGCGAAAATGTTACTATGATTCGCAAGAAACTACTTCAAAAAACACAGATGTACGAATCCAGTCATGGGTGAGATCACACTAATTACATCCACTTACGGTGTACCTTAGGGGCCTCAACGGTAAACGCCCGTGAAATCCATTCTGACTTAAACGCGTAACAGTCAACAGACGCTGTCTGACGTGGAACCTACACTGACAAGGAACTCTTACGACTCCAAAATCTCGAATCGCGGTGAAATTTTATAGTGGATAGGCAATCTAGCTATAACTACTGTCATGAGGAATTTATGACCCGGCATGTGCCGGGATGGCCGTGAGAAGTTCCCAAAAGCGAGTGCCATGCTATAGCTCTAATAATATTATTATTCGATTATTATGTCGACAACGCATTGTCCTTGTGCGATGGCTAATACTAAACGCTGGCTAGCTGGCTACCGGTCGGCCGGGGGTTGCTCAGCGGCTGGATGGCTGTTGGCTACTGACTGGCGTAATGGATGGCTATTTACCGGCTGCTTGCTGGTTAAGACGTCGGCGTAGTACCATACCATAGACATCGTATGTTGGCGTGGATAAGTAACACTCATGCATTGCTTATAATTAAATGGTACTCAATGGTACTCATAATTTACAAACGGCGCTCATAACTCATATGCGGAGGTTATCTACAGGAGTAACCTGATTTGTATTATATTTTAAACTATGGTAGCAGTGGTTTGAGATGTACCAGATACAGCTTGTATTCTTAGCTTGACGAACGTTCTTTTTTTTGCAAGAATTTGCTACATTCTGCTACTTTGTCGCTAAAGTTCCTGAGTAGCTGATGGTTCCAGTATAAATTGACTCCTTCCAAGCTGCGCTACGGTATAAATTGCTGCAGCTGCTACTCCGCTGCAATTTTACTGTGCCGCATCGTTTTTCCGCCAGACTGGCTGCTACAGTGCTACCCTGCGGTATATCCTGCTACAGTTTCTACTTTTTGCAACATATCATATCATCCACCCGCAAGACTGGCTGCTGCGATGCAACGCTACAGTATATCCTGCTACTCTTCTGCATTTGGTTGTTCTGCTATAATTCCTGCTACGATGGCTTGTACCCGCTTTCTTGCTCCGGATGCCGTTTTAATTTTAAGCAATTTCGATTTAGAAGACCGACAGCTCCTGCTTGATGGCGGCGGCCGCCCAGAGCCACGAGTCTTTAAAATCTATATCATCACAGTTCCAAATTTTAAGTTGTACACGTACGCCCATTTATTTTTCTTTTGCATGTCTTAAATAAGCAGGCTTTTACGTACTTCCGAAATTACGAAAACGTTCTCTTTCGCGCACAGCGTGAAGCCGACGAACGATTTCCGAACGAAACTACAGAAATACAGACAAACATAGTGCTGTTCTGTTTATTAGACACCAAGATTTATGGATTTCGTGCAGAGAATATAAATTTCGACTCGGTTTTAACGGAAGCAATGGGGAAGTATTGGTTACTCTTAAACACAATTTTTGTAATTTATCTGAGCACAGGTGCGTTAATACCCGCACATTTTGTGCTTTACCAGCACAAGTTTTGTGGGTCTGATGGATGCTACAAAATTCTGTGGCTGCACTGCTGGAAAGCTCACATAAGATTGTCATAATTCAAGCTGCCGTGTTACTGTTGTATATGTTATTCTGGCGTTGTAAACATTCCGCATGGGATGTCCCACGCACCAGATCGCGGCTCCGCTGTTGTGGGGGTGAAGATCTAAGTAATTACTTATAAAGGTGCATAAGCAACGTGCATACAGAGAATTCTGCATTCATCCAGAAAGATTAGCACTGCTCAACAAACACTTATCGTATCACGACATTCGCTCAGCAGTTCGCATTAGTGTAATTGCAGTCAAAACAGTCAGTGAATGCAAGTTCAATAATTATTAACCGTGCAAACATACCAATAGACCACTTCAAGGCAAGCTGATTCTGGGCTGTGGCTTTACATCATAATATTATTGACATTTTCGACATTTGCGTGGGTCCCACCGCACGTCAAGATACGCAGGGAACCCTCACGGCACTCGAATGAATTATGCGAATGCCGGGCACTACCTACGTACAGCGGCAAGGAGACCCTCCCAATGACTATGGTATTATTTCCGACGGCAGATCAAGATTTCATATGACAGGAGTACTTACTAGCGAATATTTTCGAGCGTTTTTGAGGTAGTTTTACCATTTTTACGCTTTAGTTTAACAAAGATGACTACAAAGTTTGGTCGTTTTTATGACAACAACGCGACCACGGCCATCCCTTATAAGGATGAAAAGCCAGCATATCATTTATCGGAAATCGACAAGGTTTTCATTGTCATTGGGATTGTCGTTGGGATTGTGCTGGGATTATGCGTCATTGGAGGTAATGATGCCAGGCAATAATCTACCTACATACATTCTATCTACATACACTCAATGTAAATTCCGCAGGTTAACATAGACTAATTTTAGTCCTAGCTTGGCTGATTTGGAAGTTGTGTTTCCGCCGTCCGCGGCATGCGGATCATGGACTCGGCCAACGCTTTCCTGCACCGCGAAGACAAATGTACTCGTCAAACAGGCCGGACGTTGTCGCATTAATGGTCTAACTTCACTAATACGGGTTGCGTAATTATTGCCGACTTAGGTATAACGTAATTTCTTTAATTTTGCTGGTGTTTGAGCACTGAATGTGTGGGGAATTGCTGATGTTGCTTCAGATTTAGATATATGAACGATTGTTTGCATCATAATTGGTTAAAAGATACTTCTGACGACACTTCTACCTGATGCTGATTCGAAATAAGACTATCAAAGTTGAAAAGCTACGACGACGACAAGTTAATGTTGCTGTGAATGTCTGATTTTGAATGAAAACAGTACTGGGACATCAGTACTGTTCAAAGCACATCGAAATAATATGCCACATGTTTTCGTTACTGAATTCAGTCACATCGACTCTGGCAGTTTGCTGGGCTATCCAACTTGTTCTCGGATTATTTACACTTGCCATATCAATATTAATAGCCGGTAAAAAAGCTTATACATCAGGAAATAATTTGCACAAAAAGACACGTTTCAGTCCGGTGCATGTATGGAATTCTGTCACTGTCCTAAATAGCGATGGAGTGTACGCTACCAGCATGGCAAGGTCATCAACGTCGTACAGAATGGTCTCGTTATCGATTTCGGCTGGCCCAATCAGAAATCCTAGTTCGTAGCGAATGGCGAGATTTTGTAATGCTTGGACTACATACGCGGTGGCGTGCTGTTTACTGAAAGGAAATACAGCCAGGATGGGATTTCGGACTTGTAAGGGCATTACAGCTACCACGACGACCTAGAGGAGATTTCGAACATCTTTAGCCACTCCAAGACGCGATTCCTGACACTAATCCTGTACAACTGATACATCGGAAAACGGACTGGGCATCCCAGTTATCGTACAAAGTATAACGGGGATTTTAAAGGACTGTGATAGATTGGTTCTTGAGAAGTGCATTGTGTGGGATGGTGTAATTAGAGCACATCTTCAGCATGATCATTGGCCATGGATTCGAATGATGAGGGGAAGCGATACAGCCTACTGTGGGATGCTGCGGAGAACATCCTGGATGACATGGATATGACGCGTTCCCAACAGTGGGTAACCACTGCTCTTGCCCAAACTTGTTTTTCCACACCCAAACTCGACTTGTAGCAGTCCACGAACTCCACGATCTTATTTACCCATTTTCAATGTCTTTGATGCTAACTGTAATATTGCGATTTCTCATTATTTTTGTCAGTTAGGCGATCGTTACAGGTTTACTGTGCTACAGAATTATCATTGCTTGATAGAGAAATGTGTAATGCTAGTTCCATGGGATTTCTACATGAGTTGCCGGAAAATTCTTGTTCAATGGATGCAGTATCGTTGGCTGAAATGGTAAACTGGCTTTTCTTCCAGTGACCGAAGAGCCGCTCTTCGCAGATGCGAAAACGATTTGTGCGCGCAAATCCGGTGTAAACAGTTCAAACAAACATCCATATACAAGTCCGTGTAAGCATGTACCGAATTCCCCCTTTCTAAATCGATGATATTTTTTAGTCCTGAACGGAGAGCGAACGGCAATCAGGGAATCTCGCTGTCAATTAACTCTCACCGCTGCAATGCTGATAACATGTAAACAGTACAACAACAACTTATTCCTCTGGCCTATTCCGTCCAGCAGGTGAGATGCGTAACTTGCGCATGACATGCAGTAAACATAAAACAGGAATAAAATGACGAAAACACAATTAGAACATAATGATATGATAGCATGAAAACAGTAACATTTCCGATACAATCGATGCAACAAACTCGATCCCGAGACTGCAGCAGTTCTGCCTGTACAGCTTGTCAAACATCAGGACATGAAATGCACACTTTCCATCGCCGCTTAGATCAATAATTAATTTTTACTGATGTCCAGTATTAACCGTCCATGATAGCAGTCTTTCGCGTCCTGTAGAAGTCGCAGGGTAAAGTTGCTAATGGCAGGAACATCCCTCCTTAAATTATCGGTACACAAGTCGCTGTTAAGGCAGTTTTTGATGTACTCAAACAGGTTCGCTGGCATCGTCGTCATCCTTTCAAGGAGCATTTCTCGTGGTGGCATTGGATCAGCACGTGCATCTCGTCCTCCGGTACCCCACAGTGTCGGCAGAATCGCTCGTTTCGTTCCAGTTGCTCCCATCGTCCGGTTTCCACTCTCAGGAAGTGACAGCCGGTCAGCATTTGGATTACAGCACCTGCTAGGTGACGGGGTAACATCCGAATATATGGAGCTATCAGAGGTCTCGGGTGCACCTGCAACATGAAACACAGCTTCCCCCCTCCAAGGGCGCAGTTATCGCTTACTCGACCCACGAGGTCGTCCAGAAATCTCTCCAGAAGTTTGGCCATGATGTCCGCGGGGAACATCGTGGCTAACTTCTCTGTAACGGCTGCCGCGTTGCCCCAACTAAGCCCCATTTGTACTTCCACGGGTGCTATAGCTTTTCTCAAAAAGCTTTTTTTTCGGACTTGGGCTGACTCAGTCAAATCTCTCAATGCCAAGTGAATCAAGCTGTCTGGTGCTCGCTTTGAACACCGGGCAAGGAATCGAAGTTGACTGTTTATCTGACGATGATGGAGCGGCATTTTCATAGTTAGATAATTGAAGGCATCTGATGCCATCTTCTGCTTGATTCTGAAAAACCATCTGAAAAAATTGATTTGTTGTCTGTTGACGTTTTCATTTGATCCGCAGTACTCCGAACCGAACAGAATATGGCTCCCTACTGTCGCTTCGAAAACGTTTTCTGCTGCCGTGAACAACATCTGTGGAGTGGAGCTTTCGATTCTTTGCAGTAGACCAAAATAGCTCCTTTGAGCTGACTCAAACAGTGCTTTGCTCGATTTAGTCAGTGACAATGTTTCATTTACGTACACACCGAGATATTTAAATTCGTTGACCTGCTGCAGTGGGACTCCTTGTACGTAAACATTGCAACCGATGTCCAGCTTTGACTGCCTTTTATGACCATAGTTACGGATTTCTTGACGTTGATCATCAAACCGTGATCTTCAGAAAATGCAGTAATTCTATCAACAGATTCTTGGAGATGGACCTCGAAATGCGCAAACACAACTACATCGTCAGCGAATTTCAGTAAAAAAAGTTGAGTTTGACCAATTCTGACTGTTGTTATTCGATTTTCAGCTACAAACTGCGTAAGACCATCGATGTAAATGTCGAACAACAGTCCTGAACATGGATCACCTTGCCTTTTTCCTTTCTGTAGTGGGAAGGATGCTGACATTTGACTGCCAGCTTTGATTCGGTTTTCGGCTTGCCAATAAGCAGAGTGCAAAAACTTGAACATTTTTTGTGAGATTCCTTGGGCGCCCAGTTTATCCCATAATTTCTCATGTATGACAGTGTCGAACGCAGATGTATAGTCGATAAAGGCTAAGAATAACTTTTTGCCCTCGTTTAGTGACCTTTCTGCAACGGCCTGCAGCGTTAACAGATGGTCTGACGTGCACCTACTCGTTCGGAAGCCTGCTTGGTCTTAGTTAATATTCGTCCATAGTTCAATGCGTGCGCTGAATATCGTTGATAACACTCGTGCCGGTAGTGGCAGCACTACAACCGGCCTCGAATTTTCGGCTGTAAGTTCTCGACCCTTCTTGGGAACAGGAACCAGGTTCCCGATGCACCAGTCTTTTGGTGACTCACCGCTCTCAAAAACCTCGTTAAGAGCTTCGGTCAGTTTCTCTAGAAGTACCGCATTCGTACAAAGTATGAAGTACATTTGCACACGGTATGACACCGTTAATCGAACTGTAAATAAGCCAGCCCCAGGGCATTGTGCAGCCACACAGATTCAGTCTACACTTGATGTAAAACACTTGAGTTTCAATGATACCATCAGTAAAATCAATCGTTTTGCCACCAGATTGTTGGATTGTACCTATAGTTACGAATATGCTCTTCATGCTGAAGAAGCCAACGTGATTTTTCAATTGACCGAAAATCTCTTGAATATCCACCATACCGGCAAACCGGAACAGGATGATGATCTGTCCCAGCATCGGAATAAATCATTTTGGAATTCT
>JAQGAU010002603.1:0-15072 GCA_034698045.1 Paramacrobiotus richtersi
AACTGGCCCCCGAACATTGGGGTACGCGAATGGATGTTCGCCCCCAAGGGGTCTCAGTAATGTGTTGTTGTTGAACTGCCTTTTTGTTTTTCATGTGACTCTTGTCAGCTTTCGAAAAAGCATTAAATCAGTTCATTGGTAAAAAAAAAATATATTTAACATGCATTATTATATGCATGAATTACTTGGGCGCATCACTACCAGCTCAATCAGCGGTTTTTGAATAACACACCGGCACGTTATGTGCACTAGCTTTGGTTTGGCTAAACGAAAATTTTGGATCTCACGGCAGAACTCACAGTACAAATTTTACACTTCCTGAATAATTAAGCCTGGTATGAACATCATGATCACCTCTTCCTTTGAGCTTGTTTTCTTTACGTACGGTGTATATAATGCAGCGAAAAAAACTGCGGTAACTACGGTCTCTGGGACTCTAGATCTCTGCCAAAGTCGCAAAAATTATGCGTAGCTTCTTACACGGGAATTTATTACACGTGTAATATCTGTGTGGCATAAAGAGTAGCCAACATTATGTCACGAGACGGCAAGTGGAAAATGTTCATACGTCCTTGTTATTGCGGGCAATGCTGTTTTCTACAAGGCCAGATTTTGTCGAGGCCGTGGCCAGATTTTAGCCGGTGGTCTGCCCAGATTTTTATTGGCCTGGGCCAAGAGCCTAGGCCACCGGCCAAGGCCGGGGCCAGGTTTTAGACCCTGCCGTGCAACATGCCTTCTGTCCCTTTTGCAACTGTAACCTAAGTTCGCGTTTCTGCAACCAGTGCATATATTGGCTGTACAAACCCCAATTAAGGTAACAGACTTAGGTGAAAATGAATGAAACCAGGGCCTTAAATTTCAACAACAGCACAAGCCAATCCCAAGCCCACACCGCGGCCAGTATCCGGGACACATGGACAAATATGGTTTCTCGGGACTGTAGCCGTTGGAGCGGCATCGATGTGGAAGCCGATCCATAATCTAAAGGTTAGACTTCCATCCGATTTTCACATCAAGGGCGTTTAGTTTGAACTACGTTGTAAAATATCCTAGAGAAACGCAACTTCCTGAATGGATTCGAAACACAAAAGTTCAGAGTCCATCATAAAGACTAAAGAAAGTTTGTAGATGTTAGTGCTGCTTCGTTTGCACATCAAATAAATTTAACATTGTGTGCTGACGCTCCCGGTGGTCTACGGCAGTACGTTGTCTAGTTGGACGGAAAACTCTCTGTGCATCCCTTAACTGTGACTGCACATTACGCAGGTACATGTAAAGCTTTAATCGATGAACAGTTTCATAGGGTTTGTACAAGAAAATTTCTTGACGAAATGAGGCAATCAAGTAAAGATCGTGCGACTTAGTTGTTGGTTCGATTTCTCGTCCTGCACAATGCAGCATTGCTGACTTTCAAGTTTGAACGGAAACGTCCTGGAAAGGTATTATTGATCTAGCGTTGCTGTTGATACTGTACTGTATTCCCGGGCAATTTGTCCATTCTTTTTCACAGTCTGGGCAGTCCTGAGTGTATATGTGGTGAATGGGTGAGTGTATGTGGAAGCGAGAGCCATAGGCTCAGAGAGGGGTGACGTCCCTCGCACCGCACTCACACCGCGCCACATGTACACTCACCACTGGCCAGACTGTAAAATTAATGGACAAATGGGCTCGGGAATACAGTACCTTGTTTGACAGAAAAGAAAGTTAAAGAAGCGTCATTCGTGCGAAAAGATCCTGGTACTAACTGCCGATTCTTTTCTTTTCTTACATTTGACACGGATCCAAGTCCGGGAGTTCGAGTTCTGTCAAGTGCAGGCAAATTTCACAAACTGCAACCATGCAGACAGGCAGACGGTAAACACGAAGGAGGCCAGGCCATCAGTAGTAACTTGCATTTGCAAGGTGCAACAACTGCAAGTTGCGAAATGAATTTTCTTTAACCGGCATAATCAGCATCATGTGATGTTGTACATTATAAGTAAAGATAGTATGCGAATTGGCAAGCCGTTAATAATGTGCTGAGATGAATAACTGATTACACATATTGTTTATTAGGCGGATGAGTTGCGCCCACTGCTTCTGTGGGCCGCTAGAGAGTGCATCACACCGGAAAATCAGCAAAGGAAGCGCAAGTTGTCCGAGGCTGACTTGGAGTTAGACTCACCGTCTGTCACAATGTCCACTGTATCTTACGCCCTCCAATTACTGCCGCAGAATATTTTGGTCAATATATTCGAGCATTTCGACACTGTGGAGCAGAGCAGGCTCCATTGCGTCTGTGCTTACTGGGCCTGCATTTCGCCATGCGTTGCACGTGCGCTTCGCGTGCGGTACGAGAAAAATCAGCACGATTGGAATGGACGGAAACCTAATGAACAGAACTGGAGGTCTGTGGCCACAGACCACAATTATTGTCAACGCGTGTGTCGATACCGGTCTCCATCCATTATTGTGTGGTGGATGACTGTTCCGGACACTTATCGAAAAAGGCCTGCATGCCCCCGTAGAAACAATAACTGTGGCAAATGCGGCATGGAGGGTGGAAGGTGGTATACTAGATGATCTCGCGTATCTGTGCCGTCGTTTGGTTGACGATCTAAATGGAATGCTAGCCGCCTGCCATCAGCTGCTCCTGCACAACGTCAAGGTACAGGTCCACGGCGGCGCCTGGGGACAGCGCCCGACATTCCTGCGCACGACTGGACGCATTGCTGGTCCTTTAACTGTCGAAGAGGTGTGGGCGAGGATGGATGAGAGCTTACCGTCTGTAGCCCCTACGCAGGGGCAACAGCTCTCAGCTTGGATCGATACCAGTAGCCAGCGCAGAGAGTACGAACAGCGAGTGATTATAATGGTGAGTTTAGTTCAGGATAGGGTTGTTATAACACTACTACGGCATGGGGCGCGAGACCTGGTAAAAGGGAAATAAGTCTTTAGGGACTTTCGCAAATATCTGTTCTGCTGGTAATTGAAAATACGCCGCAGCTCTTTAAAGACCAGCATTGTCTCTCTTTAGCCATTTAAAGGCCGTCGTTTCGCACTAAAGAGATAGTGTCCAAAGGGTTGTGTTCCTAAATAGTTGCTCCGATGATGTTTCATTGGAATGAAACCTTTAAAGACTAACAGCAATCTCTAAAGACATCAGTTCTTGAACAGTTGAACTTGCTCTAGATTCTGAACCACCGGCAGAGCCTTGATCCACGGGCGAATTCGTATTATCGGGGCCGAAAATGGACTGCGGCTGACCTGGCCACCGTTGACCCTGAACAACTGAGCAGACTGACTTTGCACAGCTTGGTTGCACTGAAAAATTCGACTTCCTTGACGATTTCCTTATCATGGTAGCGCTGGGGAATAGACTGACTTCCGTGGAACTTCGAGAGGGACATTGTTACCTGGAATTGGGGAAACGTTATCTCACACTCCTTGAGTTATGCGAGAAATCCGTACCCGACAACCAGTGGTTCGATCGACCTGCGGCAAAGTAGGCCGCTTCGGCCCGCTGCAGTTTTAAATTGTCCAAACAATATCAACAGATGCCCCAAATTATTCTTGTCCAACATATTTCTCTGTTGCTTTTCCAGTTGCGCATACTAAATAAATAGGTACCTTTACATATCTATCTGTCACTATCTTGTTCTTTTTTTGTTTATGGCAGGCTAACAGTCAAACAAAAACATTTTTGTCGTGCTCTAACACTGCCTGCAGTGAAGTGCAGCAATGTAACGTTATATAGATATCTCACAAGGTAACAATCAGTACTGCGGTTCGATTCGTACATTCAGGACTGAAATGTTCGGGTTAAATATTTCAATACTTACGGCAAAGATTTCGAAACATACGATAGACCTTTGCTTTTTTACTATTCGTCCAGCTTTGATATTATATCCAAAGTGTACACTATAAGCCATGCTGAGTTGACAGAGTTTCGTACTTCGCGTATTGTACTTACTTAGACTTCGTGATTATAAGAAGTTTCAGCAGTACAGCAACCTGCGGCTCGCCGACGGCGAGTCAGTTGTTTGTATATACATATATAAACAAATATATGTATGGCTAACAACAAGCCCAAGGTGCGACGCTTGGCTTCATCTTGGTCTACTAAATACTGAATACACGATTTCGCGACACAGAAACTGAGAGATTTTACTGTGCTTATAAAGTATACATGGAAGAATGTTAACGGTACGAGTACTCAGTGCGATCAGTCGCAGTTGCTATTTTATTCCACTGAATAACAAACAGGTAGGTCTGCCCATTACGTAAAACGCATTCGTGGATCCATTTACAAGATACGATGAAGCGTCGCGTGTAATAATATGCATTTCCTTCGTGTCATCGCCACAAGTACGTCAAGAAACCCGTACGGAAATCTCGAAGTGTCCATTTCATTTTCACACTGCGCAGTGTTTGTTTGCTTGATTCCGTACTTGTATCCGCGGACGGAAGCGGTGTGTACTACGTACAAAATCCGCATTACCTGTGTACCTCGGAACCAAGGCAGTTTAAGGCTTGAAGCAGTGTTAGTCCAGCGTCTTAACCCCAGTTACTGAACAACAATCGATTTCCTACAGCGCAAGGACTATGAGTTGGTTGCCGTTTAGGTATACGTAAAGGCACTAACCGCATCAACAATTTACCAGAATCTTTACTCGGCGGCTTTTCCCGTCAGTCTTCGAGCAAGTACCGGCACTTTATTTTCGCACTGAATTCCGTGTTTTATCTACTTAGATTCCCTTACAACAAAGCTGACAGAACCCATCATGCTACCGCCATGCAGAATGGCCCATTTGGTTTTAGGACTTTCCACAAATTTCACTGGAGCAACAACGCTCATTTTCATCCTTGCAATCAAGTGTAACATTTGCCAAAGGCACAGCATTTCTGTTTCTCTTTCCCTTACGAAAACTTTAAGCTTTAGAATTAGGTTTTCGTGCTTGTGCCGTACATGTCAACACTGTTTATTCCTTCACAATATTTACGCAAGTATTCGCCAATAAGATTTAGAAAATGAAGGTAGTCTAATGAACATGAGTAGAGCCACTCTTACAACGTAACTTGCGCGTTGCAGCTATGTGGCTCTTGCCGAACCCGCGCTTCGGGTTCATGCACCTTCACAACGTGATTACAGATATATCGATTAGCGTCGTCAGCGTGGGATTGAGCTGTGGTTATGTTGCTCTGTATCCTTTTACATGTGTAAACGGCGGCTTGTTGGCCGAGTGTCATAATCTCTACGTCCGCCTGGTTCTGTCCTTTGGAATTGTCTTCGGCATTATTCTCCTCATCCTCGCCATTGGAGGTTATATTGAGCAAGCCAGGCAAGTGAAGTTCTTTATGCGAGAGTTTCCAGAGCGTTGACTGGACCCCGCATTGATACTACTGGCGCTTATCCACGGACTGCTAGGCGCGATCGGTGTGGTTATCGCGTTCAGTGCCATTTTTGCTGCCGCGTATCCATGGCCCGAAAAGGCAGACCCTGAGCGAGATCTTGACGGAGAAACTGTCACGACGAGCCAGGATAGCACATCGAGGAATGACCGTTCGCGGAACGGGGAACAGTACAAGAAGGTAGATGGGCCAGTGGAAATAAGCATCCCCATACCATAACGTCACAGGGATATTGTGTGCCGAACGTATATATGTAACTTAACACGACCTGTGAGCCTCCAACATCGCTGCCGTTATCCCCAGGACTAGCCAGTTCGACAAAATGCGTATAATGTTTCGTATGTAATACTATGTATCGGGTTTGAGTGATCAACAAAATATTTGCTGAGCCCAAATTTTGGGCTCAGCATGTTTAAAACAAACCCTTTCGCTTGTGTCATATATGTAGCACAACTACTTTGTTTCTCATAAAGGGATCGCCAAAACAGAAGCCACGATGAAGTCACCGAAGTGTACTTTAGCAGCGGCACAGACAGCCTAACACACAAGCGAATGATCAGTGTAGGACTGCATCCCGTCAATGGCCCTTGTCTTTTCTACTTGTAAACAGTTTGTAAACAGTCGGTGATTATTATGACTTACTTACGGCTTACTGCTCTTCGTTTGATCAATAAGGTTCATCAAACTTTCAAACCTATGCACAGCTGGTAGCCTGGTAAAGGCGAAGTAAAGTCAACTAATCGAGAAAAGACCTGTAACGATTAAGTAGGTATGCATGGAGCATATACACTGCATACAAGTCATCTCTGCGTAATCAATAAATGACGGCTGGACTCCGTTGGCCTCTCTTTACCTTTTGCTTATAAATAGTTGTATTCCTGCGATTATCATGACCATACGTAGTTGATCACTCTGTCTGATTAATAATGTGTATTACACTGTAACGTACCCGTTCCGGTGTGTTCGTGAGTAGGACGCTTGTGGAACTAAAGGATGGTGCAAGTATGCAGCATCCATACGGACACCGCGAGTACCTATACTCGACTGCATTACGTACTTGAAGTCGTTGAAGACACTAACAGAGAATCTGCGGTGCAATCATATTGATTTTTGCTACAGAAAACTTTACCGCATTACAACACTCATTGCCAACACTAACTGGAAGATAGAAGTGCTGTACTGCCCGAGTTCCCGGTATAAATGCGTCGATAATCGAGTCGAAGAAACGCATGGAGTGGGCAAAATCATGGATAGTATGAAACCATGAGAAGTATTTAATCGTGGTTAGTAATGCCAGTTGTTGTATATTGCGGACGATATTCAGGGAGCTCGACGCCCGATAACGCGAAAATTTAATCCTCTCAAGCATTCCAAAGCCCATTTCTGCAGGCAGAAAGATCCTTTGAACTGTTTGAGTTGATTAAAAACCCGGACGCTGTGGATTCGAATTCTACAAGTTGGTGCCATTCATCGTGATATCACTTGCTGTTCCTGTTGCAGTTACGCAAAGAAATTCCACCTATGCGGAAAATAATATTAGATTCTACTGCGCATTGAGGAGCATTTTACCAAACATTAAGCTCTATGAATATTAGATAGATAAACTGGTGCACCCTTTTAATACAAAAAAAGCCGCTTAAAAAGTTTGATCCAATCGTAAATTTTGTATAGTGACGAGCCAAATCATCAAGTAGAACTCCACCACTACGTCGCATCTACCATGCTTGAGGCTACGTAGTGGTGCAGTTCTGCTCGATCGAACCGAAACGCCGTCTGATTGAAGAAGGCGCACTGGAAACGTTCACGTTGATTAATGCCAATAGGACGTACGTTTCCAGTGTGCTGCCATCGATTCGCCGGATGCCGGCGCCCGGCTGATCAGTATCGAGTACGTGGTAATGAGAAGATCTTCGCCACGTTAGATGCGGAAGAAGAGAAATACTGGCACATTAAAGCTAATGAGGTACGAGTATGTACAGACAAGTTACTGCAAAGAGATTACTCCAAAGTCGTGATAGTCCTTCGTAAGATATTTTATTGCACCCGGAGTGCCCTGGGCATTCGAGTAGAAGGTACAAGCTTCCGCTATATACACGATTCAGGAACGTTTTATCGATCACATAAAATTGTGTAATGTAAACATCATCAGATTGCGAAGGGTTTCTATGGTAAACTCGCAACCGTGGCATGTGATGTTGAGCCCCCAGATCTGTACGACCATTGCGGTATCGGTCGGGAAATTATACACGCATTTCCAGCTTGTGGACGTACCGCGACAGGGCGAACAATTATTCCGTAGTAATATTTAAAATCGCGTTCTGGAAGCTGGCTTACAAAAAGGAAGAATCATATGTAAACAAAATTGTTGAAACACTGATTTGTTGGTTACAGATCGCTATTTAAAGGTCAGAAATTACAAAATTACACGTCACGACGTTGGTAGTACAACAAAGCTGCGGTGGATCATAGAAACATTTACGATATGCCGCAGCTTGATCGTGCTTGGGTATTTTATAAACGCCTTGCTACCACGATGTTACCGAGAGGTGCTCCGCCTGGCTTGAAACGGGCGCTGTTTCACGGCGGTCTTCGTCGTTGGTTGCAGTGCAATCCTAGGCATCTCAGATTGCTAACCATTCCCTTCAGCTGTTTCCCACTCGGCAACAAAACACCGATCCTTACGCTGTCAATATCGATTTTGTTGTCGAGGGCGTCCTAAAGTGATCCGAGTCAGCCGGGTCGCGGCATGTGGCGCATGCCGATCATATCCCCGTTGAAACTGGGCCGTCACCTGTGCATTCGGCGTAGTTGTTAGAGAGGAGGCGTTCAAGCTCCAGGTCACAGCAGAGCCCCGCTTTGACGATTAGAACCATGTACATATGCTCCTTCTTTACTGTATGGCAGTGCTTGGCATATGGAACCACATTAAAGTTTTGTCATAAGACAATAAAGAAATATCCGGATAACATACGTAAACAGTTAGATTACCGCGTCATTAAAGCAGCGTCAGGTCGTTGCAACTTCCAGATGATTTACTGGCTTCCTTTCGAAAATAAGTCCCCAAATGCGTTTACTAAGATGACTTCCACATTTCTTCACGACTTGGCATCGGTTAAGCGTAAAACTGCTTCGACGATTAACTCTCATAACAGCTGCTGTTATAAGAGTTAATCGTCGATGCACTTCTACTGTACCTTACGGCTGTACCGTACTACGGACAGTATACGGTATGACAGTATACGGTTTAACGCCTCTATAACAGCAGTCTACCAAATCACGCCCGGTATATCGATGGATTTGTCAAGTCTTTGGTCTTCCTGTCAGTTAATTCTGTCAGATTACGAACTTCTTCTATAGTCTGCATGCTGAGCAGGTGCAACGAAGAAGTACGCCGAAATCTGGCGAAACTAAAAGACCGTTTTTGTGCAATCGACCTCATTTCCACAAATAATCAACAGCGAGACTCTGGAGATGGGGAGACCATGTTGTTACTGTACGCATATTATGTTTAGTAATGTTTAGTAACGATTAAGTATGCCCGTACATCCAAGCGTTTAAACCGCGACCAACTTGAGACTGCAGATCCCCCCGCTGGTCCCTCTTCACCTTTGCCTTACGAACAGTTGTGTTCCGCTGATTATTATGATCACAGGTAGCTCTTATTCCGACACAATCTAATCAATAAGAGGTATCACATTTCAGCATACCCATAGGCCGTACCGGTCTGTTTGTGAGCATGGTGCTTGCAAAGGGATGATACAATTGCGCAGCACACGCACGGACACCGCGACTGAACCTTTGTTGGAACTGCATTGCTTATAGACACCTACAGAGAAACATTGCAACGGTGCACTGCAGTATTGATTTTTGCTAGAGATAGCGTTTATTTGCAGTAGCGCGTCCTGCGTAAAGTAATAATGTGCTTCGTGAAGCGGGAAGCTACTCGTATGCGCTCGACGAGCGGCAGAATTTTTCACCTCGAAAACCGTAACGCAACGTCCGACAGGCCATAGACATTTCCCGCCTAGGCGGCGGTTACCATTTCGAGCTCGAAGCGCACTATCCGTTGCACGGATCGACTACTACAAATTCCGCCCTGCGTGTAGTACACTGATGCAGCCGCTTCCCAGCAACAGCGACGTCGGGGTCCCGATCCCCACTCTCGACAACAGAAAATAACAAAAAGTGCCGAGAAACCGGCTCACCATGGGCCAGCCTGTGGTGTGGTACTGTGGACCAGACAGTCTACCATTATGCAGACAGGCATGGATCACTTTCCACCTGTGGCTGTTCAGCGGTTTGGAGTGGACTGTCTCCCGACAGAGCCGCCCGTGATGTCAGCAGTGCGGCCTATGCCTGATGGAAGAGGACAGAAGAATTCAGAAGGATTGTCCGAAGAAGAGGTGACTGGCGGCTGGCGCCTTCCTAGAGTTGTGCTGGCTGTCTAGCTGCTACAGCTTTCTCTCCTGTCTGATTCTGTTGTTACAATAGCTAGTTTCGCTGCCTTGCTGCGCTTCATTCTCTCTGCTCTGTTACAACCTCCGTTGTTATGGTATCTAGAAATTACCGTCTTTTGCGTGAAAATGATTTACTCTACCATCAGAACAATGTGTAATAACTGAGCCGATTTCGAAGAACAATGTACAAGCCGAACAAAGCAAAGTACGGCTGTATTTTTCAATGCTGGCCAAACCGGTTGTCTGCCTTATGGCGCCAGTGGGTACAACCCACGAATATCATTCGCTGCTGGCTTGACTCTGGGAATTAACCGCTGTCTCACTTCTTGTCCGCTTTTCACGCGTGTTTGTTGGCTTTTCTAATGCATGCAACCTAATCTCACGGAACAGCAGAACAGATTATTAAATTATTTTAGTTAATCGTGTGCGACGTCGTAGTTCAGAGTCTTCAGATAACAACACTTATTGCAAGCTGTAATCAAATTCACAAACGTTGCGCCAGCCGTAATATGGACGCATCAATGCCGGGCGGTAGTCGAGTGGAGGAAACTCCAGGAGAAGGCAAATCATGGGGGGTAAGAATCCTTCAAGTGCATTATTTTAAGCGTGGATAATCAGTTGTCAACCATTGTGCACTGCAGACGACGTTCAAGGAACTCGGCGCCCAGATAACTCAGAACTACGATCCTCTCAAGCAGTTCAAAGCGCATTTCTGTGGATTTGCATTCTACAAGTTAGTATCATATTAATCATGACAGAAAGAATCTGGTGTGTCCGTTACTATTTCAGACAAATTAGCCTCATCGATGCTAAAACAATCAGTACAAACTGTAATTGTGACTGTCTGTTGAGAAAACAACAAAACTTTGAGACAGATAGATGTAGTGTCTGTACCATTTTTGTCGAAATTAGTAAGCTTTATCGATGACAGGAAATGCAGCTGTTTCAGACAGTTTCTTTCTGAGAAAAACAGCCTTAATTTAAGATCATCATAGTTAGTCCGGCTGTTTCCCTGTACTTGGGTGGTGTTCTGTCGCATCTCATAAATATCCATGTTGAACGATTAACTAACATGAGTGGTACATTCTCTTACAGCAAATGTTATATTCACAATGGCAAATGACTCAGGCAGATAATACTTCTGTAAATGTAATCGCCTGACTGTTGTAGTGGCCAGCCAAATCGTCAGGTAGAGCTGCACCACTACGTCGCCTCCATCAATGATGACGTCTTCCAGTGCGCCGTCTTCGATTCGCCGGATGCCGGCGCCCGCCTGATCGGTATCGAGTACGTGGTCACCGAGAAGATCTTCGCCACGTTGGATGCGGAGGAACAGAAGTACTGGCACAACCATGCATATGATGTTAAATCCGGTATGTAACCGTACAGACAACAGCAGCGCCAGTTTATTCCGCGCAGTGAGAGTTGTCATTTTAGGGAGTTTTATCGCACCCGGACTGCCTTGGGCGCTGGAGAAGAAGGTCATGGGTGACATGATGCCCACGTACGGGAAGACGTTCCTTCTGTGGCAGACCGATCGGGGCGACAAACTTCCACTAGGTATGGGATTCAAGAATGTATCGGTAAATCGCGTAAACTGTGTACTGCACTGCACTGCACTCATCGACATGTGGATTGTCTACAAATACATAATCGTGAGCGATTGATCGCTTCTATAATTCTTTCGTATGTTTGTTACAGTACTTATTAGCACTTACAAAGAAAATTTGTGCTTAATAAGCTGCAACTAACGCAAGTACGCCATAGTTTGATTGCTGTTAACATTAGTACGTGTATGATGACACTGTATCAAAACTATAGTATGCGGCTTAAACCGAAGGGTACTGTAAGTCAGCAGAATACGTACAGGGAATTTCAACCCTAAATGTTTTCCTTTTTTAATAAATGTATTCAAAGCGTTTGAACTGCGAAGTGGTTCGACAGCCTTATTTCGCAAGGTGTTGGACCACCACCGCTTAATTTCATGTAGGACCGCCACAACTGATGATGACAGCCAACGAGCCTGGCCAGTGGCAGCCGGAATTGTTCCAAGCGCGTGAAGAGCGGCGTGGTACTCAGTACAAGGTGGAGGATATCATGGCGCACCGTCAGGACATGTTGATGCCGCCCATCCATCCGGGCTGTGACCAGTGGGCTACCGATGCTCTAGCGTTACAGTGCAACATGCACCGGATTGTCGGACAAGATTTCAACCGGCCACTGTAAATCGTACGACCGCTGCTCTATGACATTGCATTTTACCGAATGTATGTACCGCAACAAACTAGGGGCGATGAATACAGGATTTTTGTCTACCTTGTAGCGAACAAATATCCATAAACCGACGCGATACAGTAACCAGTATCTAGTTACCGTGTAATTCATTTCTTATGCTCTGGCGAAACGCTGTTTTATTTTTTATGTATAGTAATAAATGAAACGAAGTGCCGGAATTCCGAAGCAAATTAGCAATCGCCTGCAAGGCCATTAATTTGTTAAAACAATTTGGTTTGATTGCATGTGCATCCAATAAGAATGCTGCGGTGAGAACAAACAATCAGTCAAAATCCCAGACTATGAAAACTGAACACATCTTCATCTTTTCTGTCTAACAAACAACTAGATCACACACAAGCACGTAGGAACGGATCCAACACAGTGGCCACGAGCTTGATAACGTTGTTTACAAAGCCTGATACACTCACTGTTGTCGAACCGGCCGTCCAAGGAGCAAAGTGCATTACTCGTACCGTTGTCTATGCTGCCCAGATTCCAGACGGAGCGTGAACGCAGACCCTGACTGCCCGTCACGGTGGCGTTTACGGTCGTTGATTCACTGTCTTCCTCGCCCATGTCCGTGTCGTAATCAATATCAGTAAAAATATTGAAGGCGCTCACTGCGTACAATAAAATCAAGGATAAGACGAAAGACCGCATTTTTATAAAGAATCTGACTCGTGTCGTCTAAATTTCCCTGCATGTATGAGTTTCGCAGATTCCAAAATTAATACACGGAAATATCTGGCTTACCCCTTACCTGATCATGAGCGAGATATGCGATTGTTTAGTCAAATGTATCGATCGAATGTGTTTGGTTGCTTGGCAATTCGGAAGAATGTATTTCACGCTGTAGACTGTGGTAATGTCTGTGTACAGCAGATCTTATCTCCCAAAGCAACAGGCCTGTACTGCGGTTTGGTTCGTATATTCTGGATTAAAATGCTCAAGCTAAATTTTTAGATATTTACGGTAATTTTGAAAAACCCACGGCAGTCCTCCCCCGACGTATTTCTTTCGTGCGGCTAGTCCTGCATCTGTTTTAGTTTGTTCGAGTAGAGAACTTTGGAAGGGGAGCGATGCGCCCGCCGTCAGTGTGCAGCAGGCAAGCCGTGCCCGGAAAATGGTGGCCCATGGATATAACATATTTTACGGGGCGTCCGTGTTTCTTTTCCGGACTAGTAGCTCCTCCTCTAGAATTTATTTTTAAGCCGTTTGTAAAAAAGCTGATCGAGTTCGTCCTACCTTCCAGCAACGGCGGATGTGGTATGCCGTACATAGCTGATTTCAACGATTCTCCCACCAATTATGCGCCCAGACTGCCTATTTATGCACCTAGATCTTCACATGCCGGTCGCATATATTGAATTAAAAGTTTTTGAACAACGAAGACAAGAAACAAATCCTTTGCGCCGAATACAAGTATACTAGGAAAGTGCATTCGCTCGTAGCGGGCACTGGGTGACCGAAGCGAAGAACTATTACGCGCACGATTTAATAATTAATAATTTTGTATATTATTTAATATAATATTATTAACAAATATTAAAAATAAATAATAATAGTGACCGACCGACGGAATGACAGACAGACATCGAGATCCACTGGAGCTGAGTATAGAGGACTTTCGCTTCGCTTCGGTCGACAAAGTGGTCTTAGAAAGTAGTACTACATAGAAAGTCCACAGCTATTGCACCGGCGAAAGCTGAAAATAAATTTTCTTGAAAAAACGATGGTGATTCTTTTTAGCAATACTGTAGTGTAGTTGTCCGGATTTGTGCAGTCTGTTGAACCCTGTGTGAAAGTTTTCCTTAACTTGCGCCAGGCGCATTGTCGAGCATGACACCGTCTACAAAAAGCGCAGCCGAGGCGGAAGTTTGTCTGGCTACTAGGTAATCCTCGTATAAACCAGCCGCCCAGACTTTGGCCGCTGCCTGTGCATGAAAGAATCGTGACGGCATTAACCCTCAGTGTAATCAGCCACAGTTCCGTTCTATGTATTCCGGTTAATAACAAACAGGTACATCTGCCCCATTACATAACATGCGCGTTTGTGGAGCCGGCAGCACAATCACTAACAAGATCTGTCATCGCTATGCATAAGTAAGTACAGTAACTCGGATAGGAAAATCTCGTAGTTGTTCATTTCATCTTCATACGGCGCATTGGCTGTTTTGCTTACTCCCGTAACCTTACCTATCCGCACAGACGAGTCACGGAATCGATGTGTATAAAAACATGAACAAACATCACATATGTACGTCGGAACCAAGACAGTTGCAGGCTTGAAGTAGTGTTCATCTAGAGGTAAGAGTCCAACACCCATATTAACGATCGACTATCGATTTCCTACCGCACCAATCCTATGGTCGATGCATGAGCTGTCTGCCATTTTGGTAAGAGGTTAGAACACCAAGCGCATTAACAATTTCCAAAAATCTCTACTCCCGCAGCTTTTTCCCCAAGCCTTCGAGCCAGTAGCAGTACTCCATTTTACACTCAATTTCTTTGTTTGATTCCAATACAGTGAAGTTGACAGGACCCATCATGCTACCGTCACGCAGAATAGCCCACCTGATTGTGGGGATTTTTATAAATCTTACGGGAGTAACAACGCTGCTTCTCATCCTTGCAAGCAAGTACAACATTTTCCAAAGTCTCAGCCTTTCTTTTTCATTCCCTATAAGAACAATTAAAGCTTAAGAATTGTTTTCGTAAGTAAATTGAATTATCATCCGTGCCAGAAATATGTATTTCTTCACAAATCACAACATTTGCGAAATGTTGGCATACACCATTTAGAAAGTGATAGCATTATAAAGAAAACCGATTAGAGCCACACTTGCAATCAATACAACGTCTCTTGCGCGTTTCAGCGATGTGGCTCTTGCCATACCCACGCTTCGCGTTCGTGAACTTTCTCAACGCGATCCAATCGATTGGCCTA
>JAQGAU010002604.1:0-15072 GCA_034698045.1 Paramacrobiotus richtersi
GTCTTCACCCTGGCTAACCTTCTGGACCACGTGATCATCCCAGGTTGGACCAAGTCTCTTATATTGATCGGCTCGCTAAGTACGGCCATAGAAAGCACGTTATACAAATACTTAACGCTCAGCGTAAAGTTAAACCGCCACGCGATTCCATATCTGGCTGTACGCGATTCAACTGTACGGGGGGTTGTTGTCTGGAAGAACCATCAAAACTTTCTCCCACACCCGACACTGAAGCTACTGATGCAGATTAGCCCGGTTTTGTACCTGAAGAACTTTACATGCGTGAACATCTTAGAGGGAATTCCATTTATGGGTGTCTGGGAAGAACAAGTCCGGGATTCTACAGCCTTGGATGTCACGGTTAAGTCTGCAAAGCTGGAATGTGGGAACCTTATGCAAACGATTGCCCAGTTCATGAGCTTGCTGGAGATAAATGCTTGCAATCTGCCGTCTGCAGAGCGTAAAACAGTCGAGGATACTGTCAGCAGTGTACACGCCCTTCCGGCGGACGATGACAAGCGCCAAAAGCTAGCCCAAATCCTCTTCCTGTAAGAACGCATTTTAGCATAGTAGAATATCCTTTAATTGTGTACTGCACTTTATCGACGATATAAATCGAAACGTAGGGCACAACTGAGTCATATTATCGTGGCACATGGCAACGTTCACCTTGCAGATGGGATGAAACGGCTATGGACGAGAACAAAGTCTCCGAACAGATGGCAAGCTTAGTACCATCAAAAATGACGAAGTTGGCTTTGTATGCAGCCAGGCGTGCGTTTCGATGAGGTCGCTACAGTTTATGCGCCTGTGTACGAAGTGGCATTAGTTGACATCCAAGTTGATGCTGTTTACAACAGTATCCACGGACAAAGAGGCGGTGGGTCGTTTACGTATCGGAGGACGACCAGTTTATTTTTACTTTGTTCCTCAAATAACTGAAAAACAAAGGCGGCATGTTTCCTAACTAGAAATTTAGTATGCTAGTCCTCGTCGTGTAGTCGTCGTGTTGTCTTCCGTTCTGTTGCATGATTAGTCTGGCAAACACCCAACGTCCTCTCGGATTTTTTGTTGTTGTAACGTTACATTTGCTGCTACTGTTCGTTAGTTAATAATTTTGCCGTTTGCGTCGCCTCGGAAGACAGTCCATATCTCTCCCGTGCTAAGCAGCCGTGTGAACAGTGACATTACCGAAACCTCACCGTGACCGTTGTTCCGATGCCAACGTCACCGTTATTTCGCAGTCGTTTTGTCAATTCTTCATGCACAGGATGAATATGATTAAATGTCTCATTTCGATTACTTTTCGTGTACTCTTTCCAACACAACACACAACGAGGTAGCCATTTTGTTCTGTTGATTTTTAACAATTGCCGATTAAGTCATGTGTGCAAATTTAACATTACGGCCAATCATACTATATGGTATTAATGCTAACAAAATACCGTAAAGTGCATTCACCGGAAACGGTGAAGTGCTTATCAGTTATTACGAGCCCTCCATAAGAAGGTAGGTCAGATACATATTATATTGACACAAATGATGGCATGAATGGTTTTGCGGCGTTCTCGCTTATCCAGTAATCAATATCACTGACACGAAACAATGGCAGACATGACATTGTTGTGAACGTTGAGCTACCCAGTTCAGGGTTCAAGGCTAACAAATGTGTGCACTGTATGACTAATTCTTGCACAACTTTCCCGTCTGTGAGGAAACTTGCTCGAAATAATCATCATGCTGAGCCTTTCGCCTGTATGATATCAGTCTGATTAACATTGCGTGTGACAGATCGAGCCGAATGCCACTATATTAACCGGTGAAACCAAGCTGTAAATTTCAGTCTTGTGCTTGCTTTTTGTCCCTTCTTTTACGGCTAGAGGTAAAAAGACGTTCTTTTTGCATAACCGTGATCCTATGTGGTGTACCGCGTCTTCGTCAACAGTCTATGTATATAGACCATCCTGTAAGTAAGCCGCTTCATAACACCTGTTTAGCATATTTTGTATAAATAACAGCGTTTTACTGCTTTTTGACAGTGTAAATGTTTTCGAACCTTGTAATATGTTCTTCGGAGAATCGGAGCAGATGGTATTTACAGAGTAACAATAAAACTTAACTTTTGGTAAAACACGCTCCAAACTCACAGTTCTTGGACCACGTGGTTGTACGTTTTAGTTTCTAGCAAATGGAAAAAATGGATAGAATGAACCGGGCGATGGAGGACCTTTTAACGGATGATTCCGATTCCGATACGTTCTACGTCTTTCGGAAATCTAAAATCAACATCCTTCTTCTTGGAAAAAGTGGCGTCGGAAAGTCCACTTTTGTAAATGCCTTCGCCAATCAAACAAAGTACAAGAAGATCGAGGAAGTCAAGGCGGTGGAATGTTTCATCCCAACCTCATTCCTCATTCAAGATCCCCAAACGTTCGACGACATTGAAGTAACATTCGGAGAGAAAGACACAAACGAAAATACCGGCAGCATCCGCGCCAACACAATTGAACCAAAAGAACATCATTTCCGTTTAGGCGACACAGACGTCTGTATCATCGACACACCCGGTATAGCGGATGCTCGAGGTGTGGAATCCGATGCCGTAAACATGAACAACGTCGTGAAATACCTGTCAAAGTTTCAAGAAATTGATGCTGTTTGTATTCTCCTGAAGGCTAATGACAATAAGCTGGACACCGTGTTTTCGTATTGTATGCTGGAACTATTCTCTCGACTGAACAAAGGAGCGGCGCCGAATATTTTCTTCCTATTCACGCACTCCCGGGCAACATTTTACACACCAGGAGAAACCAGTAAAGTTCTCAAGCAGCTGCTTAAAGATATCAAAGCGTCCAACAACGTCGATATTCCGTTTAGCCGTGCCAATACGTTTTGCTTCGATACGGAAGCCTTTCGGTTCCTCGTAGCGAGAATGCCGCCGAATAACATCCGTTTCACGCCGAAGCAAGAGAAAGATTTTAGCGAAAGCTGGGAGATCAATGCCGGATCTTTCCGTGAGCTGCTGCAAGCCGTTGACGAGCTGTCACCACACAGAGTGGAGGAAACGCTGGCAATTAACCGTGCCCGTCTGTCTATCGATGCACTTCGACAGCCGTTGGCCGAAGTGATGGGAGTTATCAACAAGAACATTGAGCTAAGTGAAAAGCGTCTGCTTGACGTAAAGACCTGCGAGAAAACCATGGAAGCGTTACGGAATCTTCTATACGAAGATCGCTTGGATCTGTCGCTTACACAACTTGAAGAACCAAGAACGGTGTGCACCCATCCGTCGTGTTGCCAAGTCTTGCAGGTCAACAATCGGGAAAAGACTCACTACAAAGTCATCTGTCATGATCCTTGCTTCCTGGACGCGGATAAGGGAGAAAATAAGCTCGTTGGTGACTTGCGTCTTCGGGACTGCCAAGCGTTCAACAAGTACGAATTCGTTGGGCCAGAGCAGGAGTTTCCAAAAGAAAGTTTTCATCCGGATAACTTCTCCATGGACGAGGCCAGGTCGGTGATCAAAGGCCGGCCGGCAAAACGAACCCAGACGGAAGACTGCAATGTGTGCGGACATTCGCTCCACATGCACATGCATACTTACCACGAAACGGCTACTACCATGGTGCGAATTGAGAACAAACAAAACATCACCGATTTCAACAAGGCCAAGGATTTCAAGCAAGCGCAGCAGCAGGAAATGAAGCACGTTCAGGAGCGCATCAAGGAATGGGAAAAGGAGAAGGTCGTCATTCATGAGTCATTATTTACTTTTGCTCGCTTCCTGAAACAGCACGCAGTGACCGCTTTCAATGATGCATACGAGGAGTATCTGGAGATTCAGATCAAGACCAAAAGACAGGGACTACATGAAAGTGACAAGGCAGAAGCCCAGCGGTTGGAGGGTATGCTGAATGACTACCGTGAACAACGCAAAATCTATGTGGACTTTCTCTCACGGGCTCCGAGCGGAGGAAATGTCACTGCCGAAGACATTCGCCGCGCTGTGGCCAGCATGTGCGCACTGCCGAAAAGCGGCCCACAAATCCGCGAAGGAATGAAAGTGATCACGGAAGCAAAACAGAATGAACAGCAGCGAATCAAGGAATCGCGTACACAGTTGGCACTGCCGGCACCAAAACCCCCAAAACCACCCGGAAAAAAAGCTTCGTGGACGTTTTGGTAATTCCAGAATTGCACCGGATTAAGACTTAGGAATTTAAACGAGAAAGAGAGAGGATTCACGACAGCATAGCTCAACCTGCAGACAGCTTGACATACACGATACATTCTGTTATACATCTGTAGCAGTCCCTATTCACCAGTAACCTAACGTAACGTTGACCGAATTACTGTACTTCATGCAATCAGCTGCAGCCAATCGGCATCCTTGCGCCGTCGGCTGGTATAGTGCAGACTGTGTTCGTTCGAAGTGTTCACATTAGCATGGCCTTACAGAAGTTTTTCGATTAAACTTTGCACGCCTGGTTTCGCGAAACAAACTGGATTCTTGTCACGGAGTGTATTACGTTTTGTGTGCTCTCGTGCATTCTTTCAAGTGTGTCATGGCTGCCGATGACTTGGCAACATTCATAAATGAAGTTCCTATTCCAGTTCAGCACATTTACGCTGATCTACCTATATCAAACGGGTAAGCTCTGGGTTGTGGATCACTGGTTAGGGAAGAACAGAAAAAAAACCTAAGTTAGAAGCCGGGATTATCAATTTCGATATAGCGGCCTTAGCATTCTAGGCCCTGGCTGGGCGTGTCCCGGTACTTGGTCGGAAAGCCGGAAAGCCAAAAAGAATGTTACAGGAGTGTGGCTTACAGATAACGTTTTTGATCGTGGCGGTTTTCGGTTTTCGGCCTGAGATCGGAAAATCAAAAAGCCGGTTTTTTTTTATAATATGCGTTGTGTCAAAACACGTAAGTATGAAAAAGCTTTAGTTGTTATAATGTATGTGTCAAGCACTATCAGCGGTGAGCACAACATGAAACTAAAGTCCAGTACAATTTATGTGGCTATTACATCGTCCAGGACCGCATGAAAGAAAGACAGTTCTGAGTTTTTTGGCATAAATCATAGCTCAATAGTTATATATGACTGAAATTGTAATTTAATTTCAGCAGCGCTCTTCTGTTTAACGTTCGGGTTGGTTAATGGCTATCTTGGGCTTTGACTCCATTTTTTAAGTCTCTTACACCAGGCGAGCATATTGTAAAATATTGCAGTTCGCAGATGGATCGTTACAATCAAACGCTGCTCATTCTCCAGCAATAATGTTACCACTTAGCAATAATAATGGGTCCGTTACGAATAAATAGTGAAGCAAATACATAAAAAAGTACTAGTACTATGGATTGCTGCCGTCAACAGTTCTATTTGTGGCTTCTCTGAAATCTGTTTCAGAAATTGTAGAAATCATCGGTTGCTGCCTCAGGGTTTCTGGAGATCCGTATTCAGAATTGAGTTTGCTGCTTTGTTCAGCTTTAAAATGATCTGAACTAGATTTAAAATGGTTGTGATCTGATCCGTGGTTGAGGACGTTTGGTTAAACGTCCCATTCCGTTTGGATGAATTATTTATTTATTTATTTGAGCAGTTATTATTGCGCATTTTTGGCTGTTTATTTCTAAAGTACCGCTTGAGCTGGTACCTTTAATGAACACTTTCTTACTAAATGCTCTGTTCTCCAGCTTTATGGGCACGGGCCGGTACTATTCTTTTAGTTTTGCTTTTGTTTTGTTGTGCTTCAGAGCGCCCCAGAGCAGAGCAGAGCGCCCCAGCGCAGCTGATATTTCTAAAGATATCAGAATAACGTGTTGTTATAAATATGCTGATAACGGCGCAGTTGTTTGTTTCGCGGCAAGTTCGAATTTGAATGGCGCTTGTTGTTAACATTTTAGAATCTTCAAGTGATTAACCTTTAACATAGCGGACTGTGTATGACCCATCAGAGTGATGAGTCACAGAAACAAACTAATTTCGGAGACGCGTATGTTAATCAATTAAAATTTAATCACTGTTAACAATCCAAAAAATTAATACCAAAGTGGCATTTTAACTTGCCCCAAAACAAAAAATTGCTTGGTGAGCAGCGTGTTTACAGTATGACAACATGTCAAGTCTGTTCTCATATTTTGGCAATATCTGCGTCACTTTGGCAATTTTAGAAATATGTATTGATGCAAAAATTCCGTGTCTAATATTGTTGTTGTTCCGCTCTACACTACGTGCACGTGAGACATTCGGTACTGTTTGTGTAACAAAATGACGTCCCGTTTCTAATAAATATTCTGCTTCGGGTCGCACGCTCGATACTGAAGCAATGATCCGGTTTTTATTACTGCTTTTCTGCTTCAAAATTAATTAGATGTTCAATACTGAAGCAAAAAGTTTATTATATTATTACTGTTGTTCCAGTGTGCTTCAGATTAATCGTTTGGTATTTAAGCATAACAGTGCGTTTTAAATGGTGATGTTGTTCTTAGTTCTAGCTACAATAAATAACGCATACCATACGCGATTGAGTACTGTTTCCTCCAGTTAAATTTTATGTTACATGTGTTAATTACGTATTATATCATCGCAACTATTGCGAAATACCAGGGGTCTAGGCCCCCCAACAACTGCCACTGTATCCGAGCAACATTGGGTTAAAATAGGGATCCACAACCCAGCCTCTACCCAAAAACGAACTTCTTTGTGGCATCATTTGACACAATGTTCTTGCACGCAGAAGCTAGGGAAAACAAGCACTGCAATGGGTTCTGTGGATGCGGCAGTCAGAAAAGACGAACAAAAAAGGAAACGATTACGCGCACTGAAGATTTATCGAACGCGGGAGACATGAAGTCTCCCTGATTTGGTTTCCGCTTTTGTCAACACACCATGCTTGGTCCAGTTCGTTTATTTGGGAAACCAAGTCGTATCGGTCCGACAGCTTGAAATCCATGTTCTGCACTAAAGCAGAAAGTTTGTTATTGTTCGGCATGTGTGTTATTGCAAATCGATTTCGGAAGTACAAAACTATTTTCTGTCAAGCGATATTTTGCTGACAGAGGCTAAAATAGTGTCCATTAATGGACAAAGTGTCCATCATTGAAAAAAATGTGTCCATCTTTGGTGGAAAAAGTGTCCATTTTTGTAAAATTCAAAACAAATAAGAAAGTGTTGGAGGGGTCTGTCGGGCACCGAGAAAGCCATGCTAGAAGAAAATCTTAATGCCGTGAAATATTATAATAAGCAAGAGACTGGAAAAGAGCGCGAGACATTTGTACGCTCTCTCTGAAGATAGAGAATACCACTGAATATACTGGTAACCCCTCCATACTTTCTCTCAGCCTCTCAACATGACTGACTCCAAGCGTGTTCGAGGACACGTTCCCAAACTTACATTCAAGCTTACATTACCCAAGCACGATAAGTATCCTAGATTACTCGCTCTTCTTTCGCTATACATTGAATTTGTAATTGTTTTTCTCGCTATTGCACGTTCGCGGTGGCGACTACAGCACTACAACTGGTGAACATTATTGTACCATTAGTCAAGAACATCGTTGATTGCACATTTTTTGCTCCGGCGTTTTTTGTCAGTTCTAATTTAGCTTGTAGGCTTTCCTCAAGCACGCTTTCGTTGAATTTTTCATGGAATTATCCGCTGACGTACTGTGTACCTTTTTCGCGATTTGGAGCAATAACTGGCCTAGCAGCGTATGCACTGGTTAACTTCTTTTGCACAGAACGCGTGGTGAATTATTTTAAACAAATATGAAGTCTTGGTAAAATAATATGCTATTGAAGCCAGAAACAGTATTAGTCTTACTTGCAGTCGGCCGAAAAATCGATACCATGCTGAGGCAGCATTACTGCATTAGTTCTATTTGCAACCTACCGGGAAATACACTCTTATCACGCCCCACAGGGGCAACAGCCGTTAACGCCGGCCAGCCGGGCGCAGGTCATCCATGCCGGATGCGTAACTTTGAACAAATTTCTAGCGCGGTTACCGCGCAGTTTTTTTCCGTATATCTTCCAGAAAGCCAGCTCAGATTCTTGTGATGTATCGTACAGGTTGCGCAGCTAGCAGGAGCGGGTTACGGGTGGGTCTCGTTTTTGTCGTAATATTATGCGGTTCCGCACACAATTTCGTAGCACAATACTTCGGAAGTACGCGGTTTATGCTACTTGTGGCACCATTTATTTAGAGCTTTCGCCGGGTACTACTTCTCTGTCTGCACTGTTATTATTCCTTGGCGATGAACAAAGGAAAGGGACCATACAGTACTGCTTCCCAAAAAACCTCTACAGATAGACGTCGTAAAAGTGAAAAGCGCGTACCGTCCGATAACAGCCCTAAGCGTGAATGTGGTTGCACAATTAAGGCAAAAACCAGACTATTTGGCCATACAGACTATTTAACCAGACTATTTGGCCATACAGACTATTTAACCAGACTATTTGACTATTTGGCTGTAGAATCAGACAGGAAGTCAAGGGCTGCAGTATCACAGCGGAGAGCGGTCAGTTTTTAACTATAAACGGCAGTGCAAGAAGCCCTGAACCGAAATTCGTCATGGACGCAGTTAGTTTCAAAACGGTACATAATAATCTTTTTACTGACAATATTTACTGGCTTTCGTTGGAAACCTTCGGGGATATCGGAAACAAATTGTTCCAGTGTGGCGTAGTATCACTGTAAAATCTTCTGAAATTACCGTGCCTTCGTATAAAACTGCGGAAATAATCATACATTTCCTGCAATATGCCGATCGTTTATAATTTGAGATACCACCTGCAGTCATCCCGTTGCTCACAAAACAATATCGCCGCCAGTGAAAATCAGCTCCTTCCGGAAACCAAATCAACTATAATACCGTTTTCAACAAACTATGAAATTTATTTTGTTGATTGAAGAATGCATCAAAGTTGGATGAAAACTTGTGATTTCACTCGTGGTAGTCACATGGCTTCGTTTAATAACGATATTACTTTATTAATTAGCGTTTTGGAAAGTGTCCATCATTGAATTCGCGCTATTTTAGTCCCTGAATTTTGCAATAGAGATGCCAAGCTCATTGTGCGCTGCGCGCATCTTGGTATTACAACATATACAACGCAGCTTATATCTGCATTGATTGCAGAACCTTCAGTCCAAAAATGGGTTGTCTACTCTTGTGCTGTAATAATAATAATAATAAGACAACCAGACGAGAAGCCCTACCATTGTTAATTCGAACGTAGCGGTAAGCAGAGTTTGGGTCTGTTGGCTTCTTCGTTTGTCATAACTCCGATCAAGGGCGCGCCTGCCTAATGGCGCAACGGCACTTTGCCCACCGGTTTTCGAGAAATCTTGTGCCGCTCGGCACGGTTTTTCCACTTTTTGTGTCGCTGGGCGCCAGGAAAAAAAAACTTTTTTATGCCGTTGGGCACCAAGATTTCGACTGTGCCGTTGCATTTCAGCCTTGTGCCATTAGGGGATTTTTTTCGAAATTTGTGCCGCTGGAGAAACAGGGACACAAGTCCCTGTTGACGAAAACACACACGAGAGCCATAAAGGCAATCAGGCCTTTATTGGCGAATATCAGCAGCCTGGCCTGTGCTGTAGCACAGGCCCAGATCGAGAACCCGCATATGCGGAAAGTCGGCTAAACGCCGCATCACCGAATGATCTGGCGAGCTGCATGCAATGCAGTCTCGACCAGCCAGAAAAGCACATGCTACGTGGCATACCACGTAGCCACACCTCACACATAGACACAGAGAGGCACTGCGCATGTACACCGTACACGCTGTGCAACAGCAAACAATCTCCCCAACGAGGGCGCCGTGTACACCAGAAGACGCCATCGTCACTCTGGGCACAGTTTTTCCAGAGCCTGTGCCGCTGGGCAAAAGTTTTGTCCAGCAGCATTTTGGAGCTTCGCGCGCCCTTGACTCCACTAAAACATGTAAAGGCACAATAGAGTGTGTCACCGCTTCTAAGCGAATCCGAAACTTCGGTGCATCAGCGGGGCATGACGAGTACACTGACTTGCGAAGCCACCTGTATGTACAGGCGGTTTCTTCAACCGTGGCTTCGAAAAGGCATGCCGTGGGGAATTCGCTTTTCAATCGAAATGCAGTTTAACTGCAACTAGCACCGCTTCTGCTTAATTATCTCTGGTTGTGTAACCGGAATAGCGGATTATGTTGCAGACGATTCTCCTACGGTACACAGATGAATACCTGAGAACCCGTGCCGAAGTTGGATTGAGCAATTTCCGGCGCAATATGCAGATTGCGGCGTTTTGCGCACTAATTAGTTGATGCACATGATGTGGCAAAGTTGGTAGTTGTTAAGCGAAACTTGTTGTTGTCCTTGTCCAGAATACGCATAACAAAACGTTTCAAAATAGTGGATCCAAGTGATCATGCTGGTTACTGTTAGTCCGCCGACAAACGTCTTTCCATGTTTTAATATAGGCGGTTCTTTATGTATAGTGGATACCGGCGGCTTATACGTACCTAAGCAACAGAGCCATGGGAATGCATGCAATTACGGGCGTAGAGCCAACAAACTGCGCAGACGTCACAGGCTTCAGTGCAATTGTCCGGCACGTTGTCGCATGCTTGTATGTCCAGATATGTGTTAAATGCGCATGCTGGTGGTCTTGCTTTATTGTCCCAAGACAACAATAATCGATTTTGCGCTATATGGTGCTGCCTACCTTAGAACGCGGTGGATGCATCTAAACACGGCGAGATTATGTCGGCGCGTTAATGCTGAAGATCAACAAATATTTGATCTGGATTATAACCTCTGTCCAGTTTCGTACATAATTACATGATTTTTTAAGTTCTGCTAATATGTTGGCGCAGTTGTAGTTGTTTCCTTGTATCGCACCCGAAGTGTAACGCTAAGAAGATTCGACGAACTTTACGTGCCTTGTACTGTACATGTATTTATGTGCACGTATGAATTACTGGCATACACTTGCTAAACTTCGAATAACTGTGTTTTCGAGACTAACAACAAAACAGACAAAAGTTCTGTACGACTATTCCTACTTGCGAGATCATCATTTCGTTTGCTGTTCACTGATGTTGTTAACCACAAATTCACAATAGGGCATTTACAAAATCCGTTATAAAATAAAAACCATTTAGTCGATACGTTTTACAGAGAGTCAGCAAAGGGAATAAAGCAGCTCTGTACCGTTTAGAACAGCAATTCCCGAGGAAACAACATCTGAAAATGTTTTTCTTTAAACTTTCGAAACTTTCGAAACACTTGATGGAACAATCCCGACAAAGACAGTTCCATGTCCTTTACACCTCATCTCGATGAAACTGTCCGGCACCACCAACTTTCAACTCAGTTGCAGTTTCGTTCGACGCTGCGGGAAGCTCCCCGACATCTTCGTAGATTTTCCCGCCACAAGTGAACCGAACCGCCAGGAAATTGTCTGACGTGTTGGTGCTGCTAACCTTTCTTGCCCATTGTATAAAGTCCTGCATGCCACGACACGAGCAGTCGGACTTGTCGCAAAGGTTATTTCCTGTAAAATCGTAGGCAGGGCGATATTCACGCTCATCATCCGGCCGGTAACGTCCAGTGAGGACATCCAGAACTTCGTTGGGAACAACGACTAAATCGTTACCGCTGACATCGAAAGCACCCAGCAAAAGCTGGAATGCTGGTCCACTCCGGGTCAGCGATTTCAGTTTACGCCGCTGCTCGTGGAATGACAAAATATCCTGGAAAAAATGAAAAAATTAATCCGACTCGTTTTGCGTGGTATACAGTACCAGCACAGACTGGTTCTATGGCTTATTTTCGGTAATTTGTTGGTAATCCAGGTTACGTACTAATTAATATCCACACAAAAAAATCAACAACTTATTTCAATCAGCAAGACATCAGCATTTTTTGGTTATGTGTTGCTTTGCAAGCGAAAACGCACACGACGTTATTTTTTGCCTCCGCAGCAAACTTATTGCTTGTTGCTTACTGTAATATATTTATCGAGGCGGCATACTAAGTCTTTATTCGTACTGCACGCTAGCCAGATAAGAAAACCAACTAAATACTGAATACTGAGAACAATACGCTATCCCATGTAGAGTTCCTAAGTA
Source organism: Paramacrobiotus richtersi (assembly GCA_034698045.1). Classification (NCBI taxonomy): domain Eukaryota; kingdom Metazoa; phylum Tardigrada; class Eutardigrada; order Parachela; family Macrobiotidae; genus Paramacrobiotus; species Paramacrobiotus richtersi. The sequence goes on from JAQGAU010002604.1 coordinate 12,120, forward strand.
TAACAGTACGGTCACTCGTTGACCGCAATCTCGAGAATAGCACAATACACTACACTTACCAAGTTGCTGGCAACTGGTTCCAAAATAGTGAAATCAAACTGTTCCAACGCATTGCTCCCTAGATCTAGGCGACTTAACGGCGCAGCCACCGGTGCACTAGGTGGTACGAGGGCGCGGAAAGTATCGGGAGAAATCACGCTGATATCGTTGTTGGCTAGCCAGAGCTCCTTCAAAGAATGCAAACCAAGCAAGAAGTCCCCGTCGAGAAAGCCCACTTTACTGTTGGAAATGCGTAACATGGTAATTTGGCTTTTTATGTCGGCGATGAATTTGCCAAAGGGTGGACGGCTCTCGTCCTCCGTTCTGAATCCCTTTAATACCACCGCTGTCAGTTGGGTGCGGGGCGGAATCGGTTGGCAGTCGTCGTGAAGCATGTTGCAGTAGTTATTCGAAGTAGACCTAGACAGCGTGGAAATTTAATATTTAATAACGTAACATTACTTGATAAAATACACGTTATGTCAGTTCAAGTGAATGTACTGTTAATTTCTTGTCAAGCATAAATGAGAACCTTTCGAGCTGCTTAAATACTTACGGTTTATTTGTGTGAAAAGTCTGAACCCGAAACTGTAGGTGTATAGGTACACCTAGACATAGGTATAGACATAGGTGTAGGTACACCTATGTCACTTAAACAGAACTACCTTTTTTCTTAGCTTCGAAAGCAAAAATGGTCGTTTTTATTTGATAAACTTTTTGAAGTGCTTCTCTAACCCGGGACAATCCAGCCAGATCTCTTGCGCGTCGGTCGGAATCAGCTGGACATCGAAATTGCGGGGAATGTCGAGGTTGATTTTCTCGCACGTCAGAAAAGTGTTCATGGTTTTCGCGTATGTGCAGGTTTTATGGGGCAGATCTAGACACTGTACTGCACACGCACAACAAATTAGCATTAACGTGATCCCAAAAGATAACTCCATCTTAGGAATTATACCGATGTGGACACAGAAATGCAACAGTTAGGGGATTAACGCAAGAAGAAGGACGGTTGTGCGTTTGCTGTGTGTATGCAACGTTATTATGTTGCACGTACAGATTCTACAGCACGGTAAACTAGCAGCGCGTTTACAAGTCGAGACCTGGCTATCCATCGATATCAGATAGCACCCACTTTGCCGATGTTGCACTTCCGTTGCTTCGTGCGACGCGCACGTGGCGGAAGGTTTACATATGTTCAGCTGCTCATTATAAAATCAGCACTACGATCTTAGCCAGCTGAATTAGATTCTAAAAGGGAGATTCGAAACGTTGATAATACAGCGCGACAATCTTTTGCACGATACCCGACCGGCTCGAAAAGCATGGTTTAGTTGAGCCTTCTTTTTTGACCGAATTTCATTCGCTACTGGATGAAACCCTAATCTTGCGTGCTTGCTCCGGAATACATTACTTGCGTCGTGCGCTACGCTAAAGAACGGATTTACGTAGAAGAATGTTAGCAGTATGTGCGGCGCGGTGTAAAATCCATATTTAACCGGGCGTGGAACCGCTTCGCAGAATAACACTGTGTACAATGACCTGGTAACTATTCCCAAATTGCTGCACTAAGACAGATCTCAACTACGAGAGCTGTTCGATTTCCCAAGGACGTTAGCGTTTTTTGTTTTGAATTCGTGCTTTGTTTTGAAAGTGTATCAATCTTACCTCACAAAATGCTCCTTCATTATCAGTAATGAGATCAATCTTAGTTGCCTATAAACAGTCATAAACTGCCCTTGCAAACCCGCAGCGTCAAAAGCCGCCAGCGTCCACTGGTCTGGGTGGGCACAAAGTAATATAGCGTCCTTATTATTGATATGCTTATCACCTTCTCCATTGTGCAGATTCTGCTGAAAAGTTAAGATTTTTTCATCTCTTTGTTATTAATAACGACTATCGGCGCTACGGTTTATCGCGTTGACGTTGGAAGAACAACAACGAGTACACGAATTGGCTGATGGTCTTTTTGTGTTATGCATGCACACGAACGGGCTATGCTAATAAAGCATAGAAAGATAAGTAAACAGTAATTACATGCAATACATTGCATCTTTTGCAACACAGCGCTAATGACTTTACATATGTAAGGTTACGCTCGTTGTCCTACCGGCTGTTCCATGCGCAAGAGTTCTATTCAGACGAGGTATACTGATATGACAACAATACATGTGCGTAAGTGATTGAGAGACACAGAGAAATTTAGAATACATTTCCATGCTGACTGGGACAAAACATTTCTTCTGCACAGTGCTAGTGCGATCGTTGATAATACATTTACAACTCAAGATGGTTCTTTCGATTCGAATACCTTGATATTTGTGTTTGGCGCTATCGCTGCATTTACGGTCAACAGCGGAGCTTCAGCTGGTAGACATATATTCCTTGGCGCGCTACTCATAAAATCCGCAAAGCAAGTCGGATGCAATGCTAAATTTCATGTGCAAGGAACGTTTCATTAACATTGACCCTGACAACAGTTTCTTGATGTGTTTCTTTTTCTCTGGATTGCTGCCTCATTTTAACTGCATACTACAGGCACAAGTTCAGCTCTTCTGTATAGCTGGCAGTTACAGCGTTCCTGGAGACTTTGACCTTCCCCAAACACCAAGCCAGATCAGGGTGAATCACCCTGGGTTCAAATTCAAATTTTTACAGCACCATCCAGGATAACACAGCATCCCTCCCCACAACCTTGACCAACCTCACCACAGTGGATGTAAGGAGTTTCATGGGGGCAAATGGAACGCGGGTGCCGGTTGAATCGTTCTTAATTAATCAAGCGAGCGAGCGCAGCGAGCGAAGCGTTCTTAATTTACAAACGAAATCCCGGCTCCTGTGACGGCTGGTACCCGGGCTGGGGTCTCTGACGTCACACAGCATATACCGAACCGATCGACCGAACTGACCCACCGAC